>PVIU01014820.1:0-21431 GCA_004026605.1 Ondatra zibethicus
AGTGCTGTGGAACAATAATCTTATACCCTGTCACTTACATTGTTTTAATAAAATGCTGATTGGCCAGTAGCCAGACAGGAAGTATGGGGGTGGGTGACCAGGCAGGAAGTAGAGGCAGGGTGATGAGAACAGGAGAATTCTGGGAAGAGGTAAGATTCAGTCTGCAGTCATCATCCAGGCACAGAGGAAGCAAGATGAGAATACCTCACTGATAAAAGGTACCAAGCCACATGGCTAGCACAGGTAAGAATTATGCATTAATGTAAATTATAAGAGAATAAGAAGCCTTTGGGACTGGGCAGGACAGAAACCTCTGTCAACACAGCTCTTTAAAAAAATTCTATAAAATTCCAGTAATAGGACCATCATCATTGGGCACCAAGCTGTCTCAGCCTTGCCTTGGCTCCTTGAAACCCCTCTTTTGGGCACTTTGTACCATTTATATTAATAATATTTCAGGATTGCATTTTTAATCTTCACATTATTTCACAAATGTGCCTGGATCACATTTCTTTTAGCAATTATTTCCAAACACTTTCTTTAAGAGAACTTAGATAGATAGATAGATAGATAGATAGATAGATAGATAGATAGATAGATAGATAGATAGATAGATAGATAGATAGATAGATGGATGGATGGATGGATGGATGGATGGATGGATGGATGGATGGATGGATAGATAGATAGATAGATAGATAGATAGATAGATAGATAGATAGATAGATAGATAGATAGAGAAAAGAGAGAGAGATTAGGGAAATATCACAGTGTCAAGAAATAGCAGAGACAGGGGATTCAGTAAAGTGGCCTGTTTGTTTGACTATTTTTAGTGTTAGTTCTGCGAATTAAATCCAAGGTTTCATGCATACTAGACATAGGCAAGCAAGTCTACCATTGAGCTACATTGCCAGCCCAATGATTTGAATTCTGGTGATACAAATTATTTATGTGTCATATAATTGAACAAATTACTCTCCTTCCCCCAAGTCTCTGTTTACTCATTTCCAGTGTGTTATAATACAAGAAGATAAAGGTGTTTGTGTGTGTGTATTTGACATTATTTTGAGGGAAATGGAGCAAACCAATGTTCATAGATGAGAAACTGATGACAGACCAAAGTACAGATGCTACCAGATTCCAATTTGGTGAACCAAAGTGTTTATTAAGGCTACTTGAAGGTTTCTGATATGCGGTACTTAAAGAAGCAGAAATAACTCAAAGGCAACTGCAATATCAAAAACCCTACACCATTATCAGCGGCATCTCATCAAATCTGGATCCCAGGATATCAGTGCATGGATTGTAGGCAACTTGTCAGGTCCGAGGGTATCTTCCATACAACTTGGCGGATCTGGGATTCTCCTCAAAAGTTCTTACTGTTTGGGAATATATAACATTGAAAAGAGTATGGATCTATACATCAGCTCAGCTTCTGAGACTTCCTGAGGCTTATGAGTTGTTTACTTCCTTATAGTTTCTTTTAGAACTTTCTGGATCTTAATAAGCCTCCTTTACTTCCTCACCCTGGAGGAACTTCAAAAGAAATTACTACATGGCATATATATGAAGTAGCATCTAGAATAAGACATAAAGGATGACAAGGGATTTAGAGAGCATTATTTCTAAGTTCATACCATGTCATAACTGCACCATTTTTATGTTTAGCAAGGAATATCAATATAATGGTTAAAAAAGGTAATAATAATTCTAGAATTTTTCAGTATTAAAAGCACTGCTGTAGGAATTCCTACAGCCAGTATCAGTAGCCCATAAGTTACCCAACCCCTGGAGCATGGCCTCTTATACTATTTATTCCGATGTAAAGCATGCGTCCAGCCTCTTTTCAGGCTGCGGGATTCAGTTGCTGTTCTCCGTTCCAGCAGAGGATATTGATTTGTGAGTCTATCCCTAAATAAATAACCATCTATTATTCTCAATTCTGAGCTACTGTGGGATTTCTTTTAAGCATCCTTCTTCAAAGCACTGTCCCTAAATATTAGTGTATATCTCAAACTAAAAGATCAAGGCAAGGAGATAAATCCATGATGTCTATATGAGCCCCCTGCCAACTGTTGAAAGTATTAATTTATAAAAAGAGCAGACTAACTAATCAGTTCCTTAAGAAGCATTCCTGATGGGACCACTGAGGATGCAAGCATTCAAGATTTCAATTTATGAAATCTAGTTCCGATAAAAAAAAATGGTGTCAGGTATCTAGAAGAATGCAGTCATTTTGACCCTGGAGCCTACTCTTATTCAACTGCAGATGCAAAATTAAAGCCCAGAATATTCAAATTTTATTTTCCTTTTCTTCCATGAACTACTTGAAGCAGATATCAAGCCACAGAGCAAACAAATAAGAGAGTAAGAACATGTTGCATCCCTGATGATGTCCTCCTAAATACCTATCTGTCAATCATTGCTGTATTGTGAAGACAAGTTGCCAAGCTCCTATTTGACTCAGGAAACTAAGATTACAAAATCTTCTTATCCCTGTTTCATTTTGACATATGTATGTGTGTTGGGGGGGGACTACAATATGGTCATGTGTCACACAAAAGGCTCTGTTGTCTGTCTGTTTAAAAGCTGGCTGTTCTGAACAGTAAGAGAATACAAGGTTGTACTATTAATAAACACCAATCATAATTTTAAATAAAATATTGCAATATGTGTGTATGTAAAAATTAAATAAACACCGACTAAGATTGCTATTCTCATTGACTCTACCCCAGCAAAATAATTATCTACCCCTAACAACATAGTTCTTTAAACCCTAAAGCAGTCTATGCCAAAGTTTCTGAGTCCAATCTGCGATCGAATACAAAAACCATGTACTGAACAGGGCTATAAAGCAGGAGAGCTCAGTATATATCCCTGAACAAGAAGTTAAAACTAGCAACAGTAATGGCAGCACAGTTCCTGCATGCCAGGCACTGCTGTCCGTGACTACTGAAATACTACAACCAAAGACAGAATAAGAGCTTCTGCCTCTATAGAGGTCACATTTCAATACAGGTGTAGTGGCTCTCAGATCCCTCTGCATGATTCCCTCCCAGAACTGCTCAGTGAAACGGAGTCAGAGGAGTAGGTAAATGAGAGGGGAGGGGCAGAGGAAAGAAAAAGCAATACATCAGGGATGTGAGAGAGAAGAAGCAACCATGCTGGGGAAACTTGAAGAAGAGAGACAGTCCTGTCTAAGATAAATACTGGTATTCAGAGATCTACCTCGAGGAAGGAGAAGGCACGCCTCTGCTCTTTTCCCTGATGCTGGGCAGAATCACTTGAGTGGAGTAATGGAAACATGCACGATGTTGAGTCTTCAACTGTCTTAGTCAATGTTGTATCGCTGTGAAGAGACACCATGACCACAGCAACTCTTATAAAAGAGAGCATGTCATTGGAGCTCACTTACAGTTTCAGAGATGTAGTCCATTATGGTCATGGCAGGAAGCATGACGGCATTCAGGCAGACATGGTGCTGGAGAGTAGCTAAGGGTTGTACATCTGGACCAGCAGACAGCAGGAAAAGAGTATGGCTGGATCTGGCTTGAGCATTTGAAACTCCAAAGCCCCTAGCGGTAATACACTTCTTCCAACAAGGCTACAAGTCCTCCAACAAAGCCACACCTACTACAATGAAGCCATACCGTCTAATCCCTGTCACCGAGCACCACTCCTTAATGACCACGCACTCAAATCTATAAGCCTACAGGGGCCATTCCTGTTCAAACCACCATACCATCATCATAACATGCTACCTTGCTGCCTTTCCGATGAAAACACTTATACAAGGTCTGGAAGATGTGTGACTGTCTCAGAATTTATGCTTCAGGGATATTTTAAAATATTATAAGCAATGTTCCCTAAAAGGCATTCTTTTCTGGAGCATTTTCCATTCTATGCCTGCAGGATGTATTGTAAATCGAGTCTCATTTCTTGAATCATTCATATGCCAAATATTTATAGGTAACATGTAATATATAAATTCCATTCCATCCACAGATGTAATGGTTGAAACAAAAGTCATCCAGTTGTGGGAAGGGAAAAGAATAAGAAATCACAAGTTCATAAAAATCTCTATTATTCCTGAATGCGTTTTACTAACTCTTTTTCAAACTGAATAAAATAGGGAGTTAAAACAGAAAGAAGTCATATGAGTGTTTTTGTTTGTAATTTTTGTTTCATAGGATCTTATTATGTAGTCCAGGATGACCTCGAACTCTCGATCTTCTTGCATCAGACCCCCAAGTGCTGACATTACAGGAATGTGTCAACACACCCAGCAGGACAGTGCTTACTACTATGTAGAACATGCAGATGTGTAAAGACAGGACCCACGTCTGCTTCACCTCTGTTCCATGTGGATGTGCAAAGATAGGACCCATGTCTGCTTCACTTCTGTCCTGTGTGGATGTGCAAAGACAGGACCCACATCTGCTTCACCTCTGTCCTGGACTGGGTTCTTCACAAACGGAGAATTCAGCAAGTGTCTGCTTTAAACGGAATATAAAAGCCACTATGTACACTGTAAAGAAAGAATGCTAATAAAATACCTATTGTGTGGTCAAAAGTGAGGAAAGAAATGTGTTCATATAAAGTAAAGGAAAAGTACAAGAATAAACATGGCACCTCTTTTCCTTAGGAAAAAAGACAGCAGATGCTACAATTTCAAAAGACATGATAGAAATATTATGTGTATCAAATTGTTAATAAAGTTATTTATTGTCTTTATTATATGGAATATTTAACACTACAAGAAATAGTCTTATCCCTGAAGAAGAAAGGATTATACAAATACCTTAGTGTATCACCACTTCCCTGTTGGTTGTGAGCAGCTAAAAAGTTAGGAGCAGTAGAAATAGAAAAGGGAGGCTGGAGACCCATGTTACAAACCTGGTTTCTTTTATATTTCCCAGTTGGACTATTAGAACTGAATTAAAGAACTTTGCTGAAATATTCTGCTGGCCTAAGTGAGTCTGGCCAGAAGCAGGGAAACAGAAACACATTGCAAAGGACACAGGGGAGTCTCAGACAGAGAGCTATGCCTTCACTCTGTTCATGCACACACACACACACACACACACACACACACCAGCACATATGCTTGCACACAGAGAAATACATATATACACATATACATGTGCACACAGATGCAAAAGTACACACATATCTACACATGCATACATACACACAAATAAATGCAGAAACACACATATACACACATACATTCACACACACACAGCTTTTACTTCTGCGAATCAAGAGAGCAGCCTCTTTAAACTCTTGAAATTAGAAAAGGTATGAATTAGTAGTTGAGTCATGAATACTTAAGCAACATTATAAGATTAAAAAAGCCATTCGTCTATTTCAATAATTATTGAATGATACCATCAGAAACCATAGCATTACAAAATAACTGCAAGTGAAAGACAACCCACGTATACTGTGGCGACACTGCACACCATCTCCCTATGCCAAAACAAAAAGATTCAAAATTGAATTATGTACACTAATGACTACTTTGATGTTTGAGTGCTAGTAATGAACAATTCTACCAACTCAACATGAAACAATATACTGTTAAAGGTAATTCATCACTTACCCAAAGCATTCAGATCTTAGGAGCTAGACCAGTATGCAAGGCTCTTAAATCCACTGTTAATAAAAAACATGTGCACGTTAGAAACTATAAGAAGAGAAAATTTAAAAACATATTAAGTAGTAATGATAAAGCCTAATGAAACAAATATTCAAACAAGTTTAGGTGATAGTTGGGTAGTAAGTATATAAATATGCACTATTAAAATATTTCATTTTGCTGAATATTTTAAATGCTAATAAAATAAAGAAATAATATTTAGGAGGACACTTAAAAGTAGTAACTTTAAAAATGCCTTAGAACTGTAAAGAAATAACGCACTGACCTCCAAAACTAGCAGTAGTGGAGAAGCATCACTAAAAACACTTTTTTTTTTAGTTGAAATGTATCTAGGAGTAACTCTCAGTTCCGGTATTTCCCACTTTGTAAACCCTTCTTGCCATCAACAGAATAGTCACTTTAGTGGGCTGCTCTACATTAGGAAAAGAGAAACACAGAAAAGTCTCCACAGCTTAGTGAACATTATTTACATTTCCCTGTCCTATCAATTGTTGGAATAAAATGTCATCGAGCCATTATCAATTAATAAATTAATGGCATGAATGCTACTCTCCTCTATGACACATGCAATGTACTAATAACATGGTGGAAATGTTTTCATGTGACAGTAATGAAGAGCTCAATACCTGATTCTGTATAGCACACATAAGAAACAGTTCTGAAGGACTGGGTTTGGAGGCTGGCTCATTCAACACTAGCCAGAGGCTTCAGAATAATGGTTTTCACTCATGGTCCTAAGCAGGCAGCAACAGTTCTCCCATCAATTCTTCTCCATCTAACAACTAAAGATCCAAAAAGCAACTCTTGATGTCAAGGCAGAGCATTTTTCCAGCAATCCTGAGACACACTTACACTATATCTCATTAGCCAACAATGAATCACAAATCCACCATTCAAAATTCACTGACCAAAGACAATGAATTACAAGAATTGGCTGATAACAGTTGTGGTCCATGTTCTGAGCAGGAGTCTATCTTTTCTAAGTACAGTCTGGCCAAATATTTGGGTGCATGGTGGGGAATGGGTGGGGAGTGAGTCTATAGTAATCATTACTGTGTTGATTTTTTTAAAAGATGGGTAACTTGAGTCTTTCAAGAGCTGTGTGTTACATGTGGGACATAGTAAATAGATGTGAACAAAATCATACAGCTTTCATGATGATCATACAACAACAATGTAAAAAAGGAGGCTTCAAACTGCGTAGATTGTTTTCACAGTGAATAATATTCTACCCAAGTTTTCCACACTGAATTTCATTATTTGGTCAGTCTTTGGCTACAAGGATTAACTTTAAAATGAATACCTGCTTTGTTAAAAATTTTCTGATAAATTAGAATACTCTTACATAGGCTTTTGCCACATATATCCCTTGAGAGTAATTTTTAAATAAATTTGTAAAATAAATGTTTGCACATACCCATTGTTGATAAATGATTCGACTGCAGTGTGCCTATTTATTAGTTGTATTTACAGAAACTGTAAACATAAATGTCACTTTTTAAAATTCAAACTTTTACCATAAAGATGTTCTCTGTACAAAACATGATGTTCTGGACTGTTTGGTTAATGCAGAAACACAGTTACTGATATTTATGCGGCCGCTGAAGGAGCAGTCACAATGGCGCGCTAAAGGCTAAAGTTCAGGTAGATCACTCTGTCATCAGCGTTTGAAAGGTGGGTAGAATGGGGCAGTGAACATTATGAAACATATGAATAAACAAAGTTTTACTTCAGGAGGGACCAAGCAGCCTCTTGAAAAACATGCCCCTAGATCCCCAGCTAATATTATTTTGTAAGCTTTGTATTCAAGCCAAAAATCTTTGAAAGTCCTAAGGGATCTACATTGTCCAAGACACAGCTAATTTAGCATCATTTAAATGAGACCATGCTCCTGCACCCTAGAGTCTGGCTTTCTCTCTTTCCAATTTCTTAATGAAACGATTGAAAAGGAGTTTTATTTTTAGAACACTCATATGATTCTCTTCATCTGTAGGTTCAAAATATGCATAACTTCTTCGAGTTAGGTTCACTTTGATGCAAAAAATTTATTTGGTGAGTTGTTATAGAGCCCTGTGCTGTGTATTTGGGAATGGAAGCTAACCATGAACATCTAGAATGCTGAGAAATTATCCTTAACACCAGCTTCTAGAATCAGTTTGCGATCTAGTACACATAATGACTAGTGTTAGCAACAGTATAGTGTGCACTTAAAAATAACAGAAAGCAGAGTTGAGTATTCCAAGAGACAAGTTTGTGAGATAATCCACATTAACTGGTTCCATCTCGTCATTCTATCACATATGCTTATTTCAAAGAGTAAAGGTGTATACTATAAACACATTTAATTTTTATATCAGTAAAAACAGTAACTTGAAAACACAATATAATATCCTGTCCATTGAACACTCTTTTATTTAATCAGAATATCCCTCTGGATTAAAGAAAAAATTTAAAAGATATTTAGATATGACGGTGAAGAAGCACTGCAGAGAGACATTGTTCATATGCACATTCATAGTCTATAGGTTATGTGCAGTACACTATTGAAAAAAATTATTTCAAAATGAGCATGTAGTTTCTTGTAAAAGAGGAGCACCCATGTACATCTTGTGTTAGTAGTCTGTAACAAAATACCTGAGAAAATCAACTAAGAGAAGATTTACTTTAGCTCACAATTTCAGAATTCACCCCATGGTCATTTGGCACCATCACTGTGGTCTTGTGTTCAGATATAGTATAAAGGCAAGGAAGCAGAAAGAGTAAAGGAGCCAGGAAAAATATTGGCCCATTCAAGACACAACTCCAGGGACCCATTTCTTTCAATTATTGTCCCACATTCTGATAATATCATCATTATAAATTATGAATGGGTTAATCCACTGATGAGGTTATAGTCCTTGTGATGCAATAACTTTTCCAAAACTGACATCCAGATCTTGAACCCATGAGTCCTTGAGGGAGTACACTTCATATCTAAACTATAATATGCCTTAATATTTTTCAGCGCTAAATTTATAAACATCAAAGAAATTGCAGTGTGCATGTTTCAACCATCCTATAACATGACTTGCCCTCAATGACCTCTGCCTGCTTATGTTCTTAAATACTTATGAACATCACTCTCACAGATGTACTGGGACTTATTCGTGTGATCAGTGGAATATAGCAGAATGTTATTATGCTATTTATGAGATGAGAACCAAAATATAGTTCCTCCCTCCTCCCTCTCTTTCTTTTCTTTTCCCTTTTTCTCTCTCCCTCTCTTTCCACAGAAGTCAAATGCCACACCATAAGGATATCTGCCTAAGCAGTCCAATGAAGAGGAACTCTCAGGCGCTATGGTGCTTGAAGCAGGTCGCCCAATATCTTAACCAAAATCTCATGAATCTTGTTGACCTGGAACCATCAGCTAAGATCCTAACTCTCAAAAGTCACATCTGATGGTAGATAATTTTGATTTTAAGATGTCTAGTTTAGGGTTGTTTTAAAGCAATGAGTAGCTAATAAAACACACAGGGTCATCTGACAGATAGCACTGTGACATATTTAGTGTGGTATTGGAGAGCTTATTCAATAAACTATTTTTGGTCACCTACAATTTCCTAAATTATTATTTATAAATTCTGTATCTTAAAATTGTATTCTAACACACTTACTGTTCTCCAGAATCTGATATAGTAAATGTTATTTTCTGCTGGAGTTCTTAACAGCAGCTAAAAAATTATTAACTTAAAATTTATATCTAATCTATAATTTTCTGTACTTTAAGTATCATATTTAACATGATACTATATCAAAATAGCAAATATTAGTGTTTTATTAGCCATATATAATAGATTTCCTAGCTAATGGGAGATTTTCCATGAGATTCTTTTTTTGACTGTTTGGTCCATTTCATGGATCCTAGGTTGGGCATTTGTTTTTGGTCAGCAGACCAGGGAGAAGGGTGGAGGACCCAGACATGGAAGTGGTAGGCCAAGGCTTCATCCACATTCTCCTGTTTGCAGCACTGTGTTCTTGGTACTCTCCAAAATGTTTATTAGTCTCAAGCTTAGAATATGGACTACTTCTTAATCTTTAAAGCTAGATTGCTGATAATTGAAAAAAAAACACATTCAACTCCCTATTTTAAAAACAAAAGCAAGCAAGCAATTTTTATTTCTAATTGTCTTTCTTCTCTAGCAGGCTTAAGTTCTCTTCTTATTACTGTTTATTTATTTTAGGTCTGAAAAGCTCCTATGTAACTTTAGTGAAATAATGAGAATTCTATATTTTTACAAAATAGAGCTAGTACACTAATAATAAATTTCTTTAAATGTTAACAAATTCATTTTTCCTTATATTTGAACTACAAATAAAATGTATACACATGCATAAAATAGATAAAGATAAATTAAAAAAGGGTTTAAAATAAACATGGATTTGGAGCCCTTAGCTGGATGGGCATATACAAAATGAATCAACATTTCCCTAAATAAGTTTCACACCTGAAATAAGTGTATAAAGTGACATATAAATTTGGTATGTGAAGATTTTGAAAAATAATTAAGCATTGTAATTTTAAGTGTACTGTTGGTAGTTACTTGTATGTATGCATTCATATGCAAATATACATTCTATATATGTGCATATGACATACATTTTACCCTGACCCACGGGCCATCTTTTTCCTGTGATTCTAACACTATTCTGTTATTCTGTGAAGGGTCACCAGAGCAAAAACCACAAATACATAACATTTTCATAGTTTCTTGACATGAATGTTGTTGCTACTCTACAGAAAAAAAATTCTTAAAAATTTTATCCTTAAATAAAATATGTATTTTCTGATATGATGAGCAGGAAATAGTAAAATCTTGCATTTCTGTGCCAACCTTGCAACTTTACCCTCTTGTTTCAAGTTACCACAAAAGAAAAATGGATGAATTATAAGCAAAAAGGAAATTACGCAGACCATGGATCTTATATGCCTTTTTCTTCTAAAGAATAATTCCGGTAATCTAGAGTGATTATGGTTTGCATGAGGAAGGAAGCAAATGAGTCCCGATACTGAATAAGCCCCTAGAAGCCCTATAGGAGGTGACCTAGTTCGGGACTGTAAAGTGACTCCCATGAAATATTCAAATTAACTTTATGAATAAACATGCAGTAGTGGAAATTTTGTTTCATCACCCAAGGGAATAGCCAGTGTAGTATCTGTCTTTCAAGAATAAATCTTATTACTATGAGAGAGTTGTCTTCACTGTCATAAAATTCTTATTTTGCAGTAGTTTGGTCTTGGGGGTTTAATAATGGCTGTCATAATTATCTCCATAACCCAGCAGTCTGATGATGAGGTCTAACAATGATCAAGATGGACTATTTCAGTTCCTTTCAGTTTTACATGATTTTTACAGTTACATGGGAAACTTTGGTCATTAAAATATTTTTTTATTTTTGAAAATCCATAATGTAAATAATGAAATCTAATAATATCTACCCCCAAATTTTCTGCCTCCAACCTCCCCACATCTCCCCTAACATAGCTCTGTCCATTTTGTGATTTTATTTTTTGATTACACCACTAGGCCTAATTAGTGCTCCCCATTCGTTCGTGTGGCCATCCACTGGAGTGTGAGCATGAAAACACACCAATGGCCACAAAAGCATAACATCCATGGCCTGTATGCACTGTTACCTTCAACACCTAGAAGTTCAAAATCAAGTTAATTCTTGCTTTTTAATGCATAGCTAACATGCATAAAACATATGGCTGATAAACATAAAATGAGCCCTGCTGATGAGTTGGCGAAACTGCCTCTGTCTGCATTTAGAGCTCAGAGCTATAAACTAACCAACAGTGTAATTTCATATGAATGAGAACTCGCAACATAATAAAGAGCAGAATTTTGTTCCAGTGACATGAAATGATAGAAAGAATCAGACAAAATAAACAAAACAGGTGTTCGTTGCTTTGTTTTAAGGCAGACTCTCACCTTTGTATCCCTGGCTGACCTGGAACTCCTTTTGTAGACCTGGATGGAATCAAACTCACTGAGATCTGCCTGCTTCTGCCTCCTGAGTGCTAAGAGTAAAGGTATTTAATAACTATCCAAAAGAGATATTTTTAAAAAAATAGTTTAAAACATAAAATAGAACTGAAATAAAAAATGAACTAACTAAAAGGCATTATGGAAGAAAAGACAGACTTGAAAGACTTTAAAATTTATTCAATAAAGGAGAAACTGATAAACAAATATTTTCAAAGAGGGAAATTTTTAAAAATTGAGCTAAAAGATAGCAGAAGCTTGAGATTTTAAATTTTATATTGAAAAAGAAAAAAGTTTCGGCATGGTGCATATGCTTTAATCCCAGCATGAAGAGGTAGAGGCAGGTAGATCTCTGAGTTCAAGGCCAGCCTGGTCTACAGAATGAGTTTTAGGTCAGTCAGGGCTACACAGAGAAATCCTGTCTCATATATATATATATATATATATATATATATATAGAGAGAGAGAGAGAGAGAGAGAGAGAGAGAGAGAGACAGAGAGAGAGAGACAGAGAGAGAGAGAGAGAGAGAGAGAGAGATCCTGAAAAACAATTATTAAAAAAGAAAGGAAGGAAAAAGAATCAAAGAATGGCATAATTTCAAATATGCTTGTCAACTTTCTTAACATGCAGAGGTTTGAATTCTCAAATCAATGAAAGATATTAAACTTCAGGCATGCTAAAAACAGATGTCCATCTAAATAAATAGTAGGAAAATATGTTTAAGAAGAAAAGAAAAAATCTTTGGACAACAATGAAACCAAGAGAAGAAAAAAAAGGATCATTTCCCTGAGCCCAGACTCCAAACAGATAATACTCAGGTATACAGATTATGTTTTCAGAACAATTTAAAGGCATTGCTCCAAGAGAATCCGTGGTCAGTCTGGGATGTTTGCAACTTAAGTCATCCCTGACTTTAACTCATTAAGGATATTAAAAATAACTTGAAGCTAGAAAGAATCCAGAGCCTACAAGAAAAAAGGATGGGAAAGTAATTGATCAATGAACAAATCATGCTAAATAAGCTACGGATCATGTTGTTAAACAATCTGAAGGGTTTTTT
This sequence comes from Ondatra zibethicus, assembly GCA_004026605.1. Lineage (NCBI taxonomy): Eukaryota > Metazoa > Chordata > Mammalia > Rodentia > Cricetidae > Ondatra > Ondatra zibethicus. The sequence goes on from PVIU01014820.1 coordinate 12,753, forward strand.
GTTTTGTTTTGATTTGTTTTGGTTTGTTTTTTTGGTTTTTGTTTGGCTAGGTTTGGTTTGGTTTGCTTTCTTTGTAGCTTTGGAGCCTGTCCTGGAACTAGCTCTAGACCAGGCTGTCCTCGAACTCACAGAGATCCACCTGCCTCTGCCTTCTGAGTGCTGGGATTAAAGGCATGTGCCACCACCACCCGGCTAACAATCTGGAGTTTTAAAAATGCAATTTGAAAGTAAAATGCAGTATAAGTGTTACACAGAAGGAAAATTCAAGAATACTGAGTAAAGTAAAAATGTTTCTATAACTCCTTATTTCCAAATCCTTACCATAAAATAGAAAAAATATAGGACAATTTAATGCAATTTTTCAAACTATTAAATAGAGAACAAATATATAATAGTATTTCAACAAAAAATGAACAATAAATTTAGAGAAATTTTAGAGGTTATTATCCCTAAACAGTCTGAAAGCTAGAATTAAGATGGAGGAGGCACTCAGATTTTAGAGAACATTTGTGAGATGGTGCGCACCCCTTCTCTGACTGATAGAATAGCTGGCATAATTACACAAGCACCAAAGAGGTTTGGAATGTCCAGTTGTGCTTGAACAGATGTGAGAGCTGAATGAAATAGTTTCTTCGAATGTGGTTCTCATCCTCCATCTCCTACCAAAGTTAGTCAAAAGGAAGTTACAGATTCATATATTCTTAAAAGAAAATTAAGAATAAGGGGAAAATATATGTGTCTTATCTGAAGTTGGTACATTTCACTTATGGGGTTAGCTGAGTTCATCAGTGGTGTTTGTGTTTTGGCTCCTTTCATCTTAGCATCCCATACCTAATCACCCATGTGCCCATTCCATCCCTCCCTCCAGCTGTCCAGAGCATGACCTTTCTCTGCCCTCTCAAGCCAGTGCTATAAATGACATTTTCCAGTGGGTCCTCTTAAAAGTAAATGTCCCTGCCCTGTGTTCTGTCCCATATCAGGGCCTTTTTGTCAGATTTTCAGTGTATTGACAGTAATGGCATGCAAGGTGTGATCAGAATTGCATTTCTTTGACCTTTCTCTCTTTATCTAATATGTGAATTTTAATTCTAATCTTATTCTATTTTCTAAGATTTCTGTTCATGTCCAAGATAGATCTACAACTAGCGATGAGTCTTAGGGAAACCACTGACCAGTTTGAGTTCTAGTGTTTCCATTTAAAAATGGGAAAATAATATCTGAACTGCTCAATGTTAAAGATTATTGTAAACAATGAATAAAAATTAAATATATCCCAGGCACTGTAACATATGCCTTTAATCCCTCTCTGTGAGAATGAGGACAGCCTGGTCTACAAAGTGAGTTCCAGGACAGCCAGGGCTGTTACACAGAGGAACCCTGTCTCAAAAATAAAATAAATTAATAACAAATAAATGAATTAGTGAGTCAAATACATCAGATTACTTGGTACAAATTACTTTTGATAGCTTCTTAAATCTTAGTCAAATGATTGACTTTACTACAGACAATTTTGAACAAATTGGCTGCTTGGAAAAGAATAGGGATTTCCTTTTTGAAACATGTTAGTAGACAATCATCTTCATTTTCTTCAAATGTTTTAAAAGTTACCTTGGAACAATCTCAGTATACACTGAGCTTTACTTACTAAGGTTCAAGAAAATTAATACATTGAAAATATCATATAAAGGAAATCATAAGTTTAGTTGCATTCATCCATGAATCCCAACAAGATTTTAAGAATCAGAATTGCTACTATGGTCAAAACCTAGTACAGTTAATTAGCCTTCAGAAACGTCCTTTAAACTAATTAGATGGTATAAAATTGAAAAGTTGGAAAGCCTCCCCTCAGCTAGCTTTTCCCTGAGTCAAAGGGAATCAGCTACAGGGATAAATATCAAACATTTATACCTAGTATGAGAAGCATTTTTCCCCTTTTAAAGTAATGAGTCAGGGTCCAGTGAGAAGGCTCATCAGGTGAGAGCACTTACTGTCAATCATTTGACCTCCACTCATCTCTAGAACCCAAATGGCAGAAGAAGATAACTGATGCTTAATAGCTGTCCTTGGATTTCCACATGTGCTCCATGGCAGCATATGCACACAGGTACACACACACACACACACACACACGCACACACACGCACACACACACACACGCACACACACACAGAGAGAGAGAGAGAGAGAGAGAGTAGAATGTGAGGTACAACATGTAAGAAATCAATCACTGTGGTTCATTTTCAGTATGTGGTGAGTTTAGAGCTCTTCAAGAGTGAGAGATAAGCAGGAGGTGCTTGGCCAGTCTTCCCTCCCTGATAGCTGGAGCCTGTTTGTTTAGTTCCTCCCGGTTCATCCTGGGATTAAAGAGTTGCAGCAGTCTACTTCTTGATTGGCACATTGATCAGAAAAGTGGGATGAGCAAGCCTTCCCAGATCCAAGAGGATGGGCAGTGGGGTGGGAACTATGCCAGATCAGCAGGAAGGATTGTACCTCTCTAAAGAACTCAGATAAATGAGGAATTCAGGGCACGGCGAAATGGGATTTAGAGTATAAAAACCACTGCTTGGGCTTCATCAGCCATGTTTGTCTTTTCTCTAGGCTGATGCCTGACTTCTTAAGGTTGTAAAGTAAGCTGTTTCCCTTTGGCTACGTTGTCTTCAGGACTCTTATTAGGAAATGAGGTCATACTTTCTCACAAACTTAAAGCATGCCTAAATGGATTCAACAGAGTTTTCTGTAACTTACATGAGAAGATAGAGATCAAAACTGTTCTTAGAATAGGCTTCATCCAGAGACCCAGAACCCTGCACATATACACTCATTCCTTTTTTACTGTTTTATCTTTGCAAACAATTATGGTTTAACCTCAGTATACATACATATACACACCTTAAAATATTATTTAATAGATAATGGGAAAAAACATATAAAGGTCAATAAATCTAAACGGCCAACATAAACCAAGTAGTCAACTATGACTCTATCGGTATCAACATAAGTCTATTTCTAGGTGTATGCCTTCTCTTAACATAAAATCATGTATTCTGCTGACCAAACAACGATCCTGAAACTCCTAACTTTGGTCCTGTGAAAATATAAAATGGGGTAAGCCACAGTTCTAAGCCTCAAGGAATTGTATAAGGCAGCTATATTTATTGACATTAAGTCAAGACATTTTTCTACTATTTCTGCTTTGTGTGGTCCATGAACAGGTCTCAGGACAACAAAGTCATGTGTCCATGTGCCAATATTTAGTGGGGAAGAAAAAAATCTTGTCGCAGTATTTCTGTAAGTTTTTATAATACATTGAACTAGTTTGCTGGTGGTCCTTCCCATAAAATGGCTTTTAAAATAAATATTTCAAAATGTCAGAGGAAAGGCAAAATGCCCTCCAAAGAGACGACAGTCTTCACTGTGGAAAGAATCTTCATTCCACAGGAGACAAATCTTTGAAGGCCCGCCTGTGTAACAGAATGCTGCATCAACATGGTGGGTAAGTCCCAATATCCTGGCGCCTTATCAAGGAATACCGCCTGTCCCATGGAACAGCAACGGTCCCAGGCACTTAAGCGTTTTAAGAGCAGAAAATGAATTGCCGTCGATCCTTCAACGGAGGTTTATGAAAACAATGTCGAGTGAGAGTGAAATAGGTTTTGTTGCTTTAACCTGAGTCTGCCGTCTGCTCGCCCAGCCATTGCTTTGGCCCTCACTTTGCGCGTTCCACCTTCCTGCTTGGAAACATAGCAAACATCTCTATGTCAGATTTTTCTAGTTGTTTTCCACAAAGGTTTATGGTCACAGCTGCAGCAGTTATGGGTGGGTTTATAGTACATAGCGCATAGATGGGCCCATCTGTCCAACAGAGTTTGTTTGATACCATGCCTTCCACAGACACGGGCAGCTCTTGAGGAGTGCCTATAAACCCGCCGTTAAATGGACCAGCTGTACTCATAAACCTACATTAGCAGCCTCAATCCACCCGCCTTACAAAAGTCATTGGCAATAAATCTATGTTCAGTCTATATATGCACTTTTAAGTATTTTTTACACTTCTGAAAAGAAAATATAAAATGTATCCAAGTCTTCTGTGATCCTAACTGAAATAAGAGCTGATTTCTTTGGAATATATAAACAATGCTTTTAAATACTTCATTTTCTGTTTCTTTGCGATATGTCTATTCTTCAGACAACATTTTTCCTTCGGTTACAAAAAAAAGTCAGCACTTTTTTTCCTTCTCTGAATCCTTTGAAAATAACTTTGATGGGTTGGGCATGATTTGATCTGTGGTCACTCTGTCTTTCATTCTAGGGTGTAGCTCACACCAGGACCATGAACCAGCAAGTGAGACCACACCAGCCTCCAGTGATTCAGCTGTGGGAGAGGGGCTTACGGAGGCTGCTGTATGGGTTTGAATGTGAGTGGCCCCCACAGTCCATTGAACATTTGATCCCCAGTTGATGGCCCCATTTTGAAAGGGTATTGAAGGGACTCGGGGGTGATAGGCTACCTCTGGTTCCCAGCCTGGAGATCTGTGTCTTCACTGCCAACCTGATGATGTAACTAGATACCTCTAGTTCTACTGTCACAGAAGCGGCCACTCCAATTACCATGCTTCTAAAGCGTTAGAGACTGAGCTCCCTGCAGTGTGACACTGCACCTAGAGAGACGTGAACAAATGTTATTCATCCCAGATAGGGAACTAATGACAGACCCAAGTAAGTACACCACCAAAGTCCAACTTGGTAAACCAAAGAGTTTTATTTAGCTTACTTTCAAGAGTATGGGTGAAGGGTTGACTCAATGGCAATGGAGATCCAGGACAGGAAAAGCTGCAGTGTTCAGAGCTGGGGAGAGGAGTTTATGGGAACACGGACACAAGGTGATAAGGTATCATAACTTAGCAGGGATGACTCAATGGCAGCCACATCATCAAAAGCCCACCTCAGCATGGTGACCTTTCTGCATGACACGCAGACAACGCAGCAGAACAGAGGGTGTTTTCTACTCAGCTGGCCTGATTTGTACCTCTTCCAAGCACCTTGGCTGAGTTTTGCCTCTTACAGCAATCCTTACTATTTCTACAACCTTGATAAGTGAGGGGCCTAGTGAATCTGGTCCATTTCAGGAACTTCCTGAGGCCTCTGAGTCATTTGCTTCCTGGGTCTTATGAGCTTCTATTTTAGAACATGTTGAGTCTTAAAGTGTTTCCCTCCAAAATAAAATGTTTAAACTTGGAGGAAATTGCTAAGCAACACCCTCTCAAACTGTAAACTTGAGTAAGCCCTTACTCTCGTAAGTTGCTGCCTTTAAGTCCTACAACCCAGTGATGAGAAAAGCAGCTAATACAGTTTTCCCATGAGAGCCTTGGAGAAGGATAGACCTTCTCTCTCTTTTCATTCACCATAATGAAGGACTGGGTGGTGGAGGGGGGTCTTCTAGCTATTTACAGGCGTGGGCCATTAAAGGAAGTTATTTTCCCACCTGAAACTAACTCATTTTCTTTTCATCAAATGTGTTTGTGATATCATATTCCCATTATTACCATTATTTTAGGCTTATTTTAACTCTTTTTGTATATATTTAAGATAAACATAATATTTTGATATATATTTCTGCAGTGAGATAGTTACAACAGTTAAGCAAATTAATATATCTATCATCTCATGAAATTACCATATGTGTATGTACAAAAAAAATCAAAATATCTTTTTGTGAATTTCTAGTACTCAATACAACATTGTGTTATGTAGTCCTAGGTGTCCATCAATGGATGGTTAGATAAAGAAAATGTGGCAAATGGATACAATTATGTATTATTTATCCATAAGAACAAAATCATCATTTTCTAGAAAATGATTGAACAGGGGTCATTAACTTAAGCAAAAGTAAGTCTGACTCAAAATGAAAAGGGTTATATTTATCATATATGAAGACTGTAGGGGAGAGTGAGATATGGAGACATGGGGAGGGCTACCGAGGAGAGGGATGAATTACAACAATACATGAGGATGCATATGTATATGAATGCCATAACGAAGTATAACTTTGTATGACAGCTTTAATACTAATGACAGCAGAAATGGAGAGATGGAAGAAGAACAGAAAAAGGAAGGAAAAAAATGCATCAGAGAATTTTTGGAAAAAGGGTTTGAAGGGTGAATGTCATCAAAGCATTCCATACATATTTATGAAGTGTGATAGTGAAGCCCATTCTTTTCACAATTAGTATATTGGAGATAAAATATTACGTAATATCTCCTTTTAGAGCTATTTTAACAGATACATAAAAGTAATTACTTTATCAATATACTCATTCAAACAACTTACATAGAACCTAATACATAATGAACTCCTCAGTGTGTTGACTAACCCATCTAAATCATCTTTTTTTTTTTACTTTTTCAACACTAAGTCTTGCCTTATATTCAATCTTTAACTGTTGTGCTTGTTTCTCAATGACCAGGGCTCAGGCTTAATGTATACGAAACTTGCTTGTCTTATTATTTTACTATTCTTTATCTGTATTATTGGCTCTATCACATAGAAAGTGCAAAGAATGTGTTGAATGATTTTTTTGATGGCTTCTATATACTAAGAACATACAAGGAAAGATTGTTTCAAACCAAACAACAACCAAAGATTCTATAATCCTTACTTGCAGAGAACTTAAAGCAAATTGTATGGACTAAGTAAAAAAACAATTTTCATCAGAACTCCTAAAGCATAAGTGTTAGAGTGCCCATCCAGAGCTAGGTCATCATAACAGCATTCCTATATATGAAATGTAATCTTAGGACAAATTTGTACTTGGTCATAAACACCTTGGAAATATTAATAGCTTCAGTCCTTTCCATGTCCAAATCTAGTTTTTAGGAGAATCCTGGAAATTAGAAACATTTCCACAAATATGCTTTATGTGTTTTCTGGAAGGTGTTATAGTTGTGAGTATGGAAAATATTCTAGTTTATTTGTCAGAAACCATCAAAAGAATTTATTAGAGCCAGGGTTAAGCTGTGTTTTGTACTGAGCACTTTCAGATGTATCTGAAATGCATTAATTGTAGCTGACAGTAAAGCTAGAGATATTTGAAAGTAAACTTAATTTTGACATCGATTTATTCAATTAAAATATCTGTGAATGTTGCTTATTTTTCTTTAACTATACCAAAATGCAACTTTGCTCCTCAATGCAAGGATAGAGTTATGCATTCATAAAATAAGATTTGCATTTTTATACACAGGTAATATTTACTCTTAAAATGTTATTTTGTGGTTCAACTAATGGAGGAATCACCCAGACACATTCAATTATGCAAGGCCCTGAGTTCAATTCTCGGGACCTGGAAAAAAATGCATATCATGGTATAACTTTACAGAAATTTTAAACGCATAAAGAAAGATGCAAAAAAAAGTATATTTAAGGTTATATTCAGCCAAAGGAGAAGGTTTGAAGTCTTTGGGTTTCAGTTTATTTGCAGAAAGTCAGAGAGAAAATCCCCAACGGACAGCTCAACTACTAAGTTGGTTTTCTGAGGATCACATGGTCCTGAAGATCACATGGCAACTGGCTCGAGAAATGGTCTCTCCAAGTCAGTACTTTATTTAAGTCATGCCTTCGCCCAGCAAAGAGCTGAGGATCCATGGAAAGCTACTCCGATAAAACTTGGTAAGTCTCTGGTGAAGAGAGACTGGTGCAGACATTCATTCCAGAGAAGCTGGCACAAATGTAAAGCGAAGACTCTTCCCTTTTATTCCAGGATTTTGAGAAGGGAGCTGGGGGTTCCAATTGGTGATGCAGAGGTGCGGGAAGCAATATATACTACCCAACCTAGGACAGGAACAGCAGTAGAGACTAGTCCCTAAAGAAACCTGGAAATGAAAGAATGATGCCCACTGGCATATGAATTTTACTGTAAAGAAACTATACCTTATCTCAGTTAGTATATCTCTCTTTAGTATGAATTTTCATATGATATGTGAACTTATTGGCCATGTTGTTCTTGCAACTTGCTTGTCTGTGTCTCATGTTGCAATGACCACCCCTTTTATGGAAAACTAAACCTTTATAATACAAAGATACTAACCATATTTATGTTTTGTGTTGAATTTATTTGTAACAGGTAGTGATTTGTGTTTTTAATTTTTTTGTGATTTTTCTCCTAAATTCATCCATATAGATTTTCAAAGTAATGCTATGTTGGAGGGCAGGTTAGCAAAATAGAGAAACAAAAGAAGTTTAAAAAGAGAAGATGGGGAGGAAGATGAGAAGGGGAAGAAGGGAGGAGAAAAAGAAAAATGTTTCTCTTTCAAATTACACACAAGCATATTTTTGTTTTAAGTCTCTTTACTACATCCAAGGTCAGTGAGATATCCACAGTTAAATTTTAATCTTATCTCTATAAGAAACAGAGATGAACTTTTATGATTTAGGAGTTATCTAATTTTTGAATTTGGAACTAGATTGTTGAAGTACGATTAATGAAAACTCAGGGTCAGAAATTGGGGTTCAACCTGAAGATCTGAAAAGCAAAACAGCCAGCCACTATTTCTTACCTTGACCTCAGTCTGAAATGGTGATCCTGTGTCCAGGATGAGACTGTGTGTCTGTGTGTCTCCTCCTGTCTTATATTCCTCTCTAGGGCAAGAATTAAAATCATGCACCACTGGGATTAAAGGTGC
>PVIU01014820.1:21531-50593 GCA_004026605.1 Ondatra zibethicus
GTGGCTACTGGGATTAAAGGTGCATGTCACTGTGGCTACTGGGATTAAAGGTGCATGTCACTGTGGCTACTGGGATTAAAGGTGCATGTCACTGTGGCTACTGGGATTAAAGGTGCATGTCACTGTGGCTACTGGGATTAAAGGTGCATGTCACTGTGGCTACTGGGATTAAAGGTGCATGTCACTGTGGCTACTGGGATTAAAGGTGTGTGTTATCATATCCTGGTCTATAAGGCTGAGTAGTGGAACTGTTTTACTCTCAGATCTTCATGCAGTCTTTATTAATTAAAATACATTTATAATAAATAATTAAAATAAAATGCCACTACAGATTATTACAATTACTTGGCTCATCCATTACTTCTTCATTTGAAATCCTGTCTTCATTGTACTGACTTTACAACTATCTACTATATTTTTCTTTTATTGAAAATAAGTTTCTTCATTCAATATATTCTGACTACAGTCTCCCTTCCCCTTACTCCTCCCAGTTCCTCCCCACCTCCCTTCCATCTGTATCCATCTCTACATTAGAAAACAAACAGGCATCTAAGGAATAATAATAAAATAAAGAAAGATAAAACAAAAACAAAGAAATCAAAATAGGACAAAACAACCAAACAAAAAAGATGCAAAGAAAACACTCAAGGAATAGACACATAGACACAGACATGTGCACACACAGAAATCCCATAAAAAACCAAAAATGGAAGCTGCAATATATATGCAAATGACTTGTAAGATTAAAGGAAGAAAAAAAGCCCTGGCTCAGTATTACAAGACAAAGAACCCCTCAAACACCACTGGGTTCACTGTCTGTCGCCCATCTGTGCTGGGCACGGGGCCTGCCCTTAAGAGTGGTTTGTTTCCCCAGTGAGACTCCCTTGGAGAAAATGAATTTTTCATTTGCAAGTGGCTCTTATTTGGAGACAGCTTCTGGGTTAGGGCTGTACCCCCATCCACTTGTTTAGACGTTTGCCTTTCTACTGTCTTCGTGATTCCAGAGAGCTGCTAGTTCTATGCTGATTAAGCCGTGTAATTTATAACAAATTTTAATGTCTAATCACTCAGATTAGCTTCATGGGTCTTCAAAATATCATGCCTCTTCTTGCATTTGTTTTTCCAGATGGGCCCTGAAACTGGTGGCCAATTTTTCAAAGGAAGAAACTGAAGACTGGTTAGAATGTCCTTAAATGTTCCCATTATTATGAGATAGAAGTGACAGACAGCTCTCTAGCATGGAAAGTCCCCAACCTAGGGCAAAGGTATCTTCCTGTGTATTGTTCCTTAATTTCTTGTTCAGTTAAGCTCATAGGTTTGCTTTCACTATTTTTTGTGTGTTTTATTGTTTATTCCAAATTAGTGAATATTTTGTATCTTGAAAGGGGAATCCATTACATTTGCTAAGTGATTTTTTTGTCCTAAATACATTTTTTCTTAATATAAATTCTTCTTAAATTTTTATTAATGCTTTGAAAATTTTACATGTATACAATGTACTTTGAGCATATGCACCCCTCCCTGCTACGTCCCCCAGGACTCTTGATCTCATCATGTGACTTCCTGTCTTATTTAACATGATTCTTAAAGAATTATCTCATTATATACAGTCTCCACTCCAAATGATTTAGATATTTAGATAACGAGAAAAAAAACCTGACAGACTTTAGCATCAAAAATAACCCCCAAGTGCATCATGGCTCAGCTGTCTCCTTATATAAATATGGACATGGCGAGAGTCCTCTGAATTTTAGCACATTTATCTGCCAGGAGGAATTAGCTTCTCTTTGGTCATGGTCAGTGTGAGGGAAGAGAAAGATAAGTGTAGAGCTTAAACATAGCAGACAATAAGAAATGAAAAAAATAGTTTATTCCTTCTCTTCTCATTTAGTGTAGAGAAACAAATCAGAAATTTTAGTGAATAGATTAAACAACCCAGGCCTGGAGGGATGGCTCATCTGTTAAAGGCTAGGCTCACAACCAAAAACATAAGATTAAACAACCGAGAAACACAAAGTCATAAAATGTAGCCGTGGGCCTCACTGTCTAATTGCCCCAACACCTACAGAGTGGACACCACTGGGCCCTGAGGACATGAAGGTGGTTATATCTGCCAGTTGAAATATGTGGTCTTTTCAGAGGCATCTTGTGCAATCTTCTGGCTGGCCGTTGAAAGCAATGGTTTCCTCTCCTAGGTCTTCAGATCATGTACCTGATCGCCTATTTCTTTATCCTTCTCTTGTGTTCTCTTTCCTGTCCTTGCCAGTTTAGTCAATGGCTCTTCCTCTGAGTAGACCGAAGTCAACTGTCAGGTCTTCTCACTTTTATTTCTGAGGCCACCGCTCAAATCCTTCAGTTCATGTTGGTGCCTCAGGAGCTGACCTAGGATAAATGGAGGCTCCTGACTGCCAACTGTGCTGTCAGCTGTGTGGAGGGGTCAAAGGTGCTTGGCTGAGCTCATGAATTCTGAAGGTCTGCCAGCAGGGAAGGCATTTGCCTTAGAGGGAAATGATGCCCCGTGCATACCTCATCCCACAGAGTGCTGAATGCGCCAGATTCAGGCAATACCCAATATGGAGAAAAGAAGCGAAAGGAAACCGGTTCCAGACTCCTCCCTGCAAATCCATGAAACCACCTGCAGACCCACAGCTCCTCTGTACCCCCAAGCATTAGCAGTAGGGAAGACGCACCTTTCCCTTTCCCCTGAGTGCTGAGACTGGGATGGCAGATGGTTCCAATGAGGGAAGCGCATGCTCCAGCCCCTCAGACACTCACTTCCCGCTCTAGTTCATTTGCTGCTCTGGATGGTTTTAGTAAACCGCGCGTGTCTTCAATACATTGATCTGAATTGTCTTGCTGGTGAATTAAATTTGAAAGGTTGTTCTTTCATTTTCCAGGTTTCCTTGTAACCAAACAGGAATGTAAATGACAATTTTCCAGTTAAAAGTATTAAAAGGGGAACAAGTCACATCTGGGGGAGGAGGGAAATCTACTGACAAAACTCGTTGGACAAATGAAGCCAAATGTGAATTTAGCTTTGCGGGAATCATTGTCGTGTCACAATAAAAGCAGAAATAGCTTTGAAAGAATTCTCTTTTCCCTTGCAAGATGCACTGCCTGTCCCTCTTATTGACACACAGTGGAGTTCCGTGACTATAAATGTTACTGATGACTCTTGCCCCCAGTTTAACCTGGGTTTTGTTTTGTTTTGTTTTTTAATGCTTATGTGGCGTGAAAATTGTCTGCTGAAGTCTGCCCAGGGGTGCCAAGTGAACAGCTCTGGAGACATCAGAGAGTATGAAGTTTGGAAATGAAACAGGAGACTTTAAATAGCCCAAGTGCGTGCATGATGAGATGACTTCAGCGGCCCTATCATTGCTGGCTGCACTGGCAGAGCCTCTACAGGGCGTAATCCAAAAGTAAATAGCTTGTTATTCAAGTACTGTTAGGATAATTACTAGGCTGCAGATTAAGATTTGATTCCTTTTGTTACTTTTCCATCCTCCCTTCCTCTACAAAATAGTGTTACATGTGTGTGAATAATATACAATTTTGGTCAGTTTTGATCACTGTACTCATTAATTTGCATTAACTTTGCTCAATGAAAGAGCTTCCATTGGGAAAAAGGCATAATTAAATATTTTAGGTTTTTTTTAAAGTTTGAAGATTTCATTCACTAATTTTAATAATATGTTTGCTCACAAGATTCTTGAGACATAGGAGAAATTAGAATCCATTTCTATGGGAAAAAATTTGTAAATAACTATAGAAAAGGGCTCAGTGTTTATTAGCCTCCTCTATGTGCCACGCATCATGCTAAGTGCTTAGCACAGGCTTCTGCATTTACTGTCCTTAAGAGCTGATGAAATATGCGTTGTCCCCAATCCACAGAAACCCACAAACCTTTAAGTTTGGGAAGAAACTGCCTTTCAGTAGTGGTCCTGAACTAAAATCCAGGTCTCTTGAATTAAAATCCAAATCTCCGGGTTTGCAGACTCCAAAGCTCGTTTTCTTTTCATTTCATTCTCTGTTTTTTTTCTTTTTCACAAGATCTGCTATTAGCAAAAAGTATAATAATTATAATCGATAATATTGGGACCAGTTTATAACAATGACTTGGGAAGTAACAGTATTTACTTTTTATTTTCAAATGATGCAGTGAGGAAATTGTTACCATTGTTGCTGTTACTAATGTAGTGCGTAAATGACTTTACTACTAATAACAAATTAAATCTGTCATAGGCTCATAGCATAAATTCATACAGCATTCATTCTTTCTACATGTGAGCAGAATGTTTAACTTGCTTTTCCTGCTTTCTTGAGGTATATTTGGCAAATAAAAACTGAATGCATTGAAGAAGTAAAATGTGCTGGCTTGTCACACATTTGCACTGGGAAATGATTGCCACCCACCAGCAGATGAACATTTGATGCCTCACGTGGTCATAATTTTACAGGAAAAAAAGAAACACAAGGGAAACTATAAACTTGAGCACGGCAGTGTGATTAACTGTAGTCTCCCTGCTACACCGCAGCTCTCCACAGAATTTTTTTTTCTTCCTGAATAATTGAAATTCTGGACTTTTCGATCAACTTCTCTCCATTCCACAGTCCACCCACCAGTGACCACAAGTCATCTCTCTGCTCTTCAGAGCTCCACATTTTTAGATGTCCCATGGACATAAGAAAGACCATGGGTCATTTGTCTTTCTGTGTTGCCTTAATGTCCTCTATGTTCATCTATGTCTGTAGACAGAGACTACTCATTCATTTCCCAGTCACCCAGACCCTAATAATCATTTCAGAAACTGTATTAATAACAACACTACTTGTCCAATGACTCAGGCATATTTCTCGCTAGCTCTTACATCTTAAATTAACCCATTTCTCTTAATCTGTGTATCACCATGAGGCTGTGGCTTACCGGTAAAGTTCCAGTGTCCTTTTCCTTTGGCAGCTACATGGTGTCTCCTTGACTCTGCCAACTTTCTCTCTGTATCTCTGTTTGGATTCCCCTCCTGGCTTTACTCTGCTAAGCCATTGGCCAAAATAACTTTATTCATTAGCCAATAAAAACAGCACATACAGAAGTACATCCAACATCATATGTCCTTTAAAAAAAGCAAGGATTTTCTTTCTTTTGGGGGATGGACTGAATAACATTTCATTACATGTATGTGGGTGTGCATAAGGATTTACCAGATTTTTGAATTTATCCATCAGACCTTCTCTTAATGAAAGGAAACAACAACAACCAAAAAAAGATTTTTTTGCTGTTTCTTAATCTAGTTATTAATCTCTTATTTAACATTCTATGATGTTAAATACATGTCTGGCCACAAGCTATGTTTATATTATAAAATAAGTTCTAGTTGTGAAAATCATTGTTAGAATACATGTTTAATATGTGTGAGATCCTGGATTTGATCCCTAGGAAACAAACAAGTAAAATATTCACTGACCTAGAGAAATTCTTGTTTGTTTTTGTTTTTTCAAGCTAGGGTTTCTCAGTATAGCTGGCTGTCCTGGAACTCACTCTGAAGACCAGGTTAGCCTCGATCTTAGAGATCCACCTGCCTCTGCCTCCCAAGTGCGGAGATTAAAGACATGTGCCACCACTGCCCAGCTTGAGAAACTTTTTAAGAGGATATTTAACATCATAATAAGACTTTTTAATTAAGAAGAACTTGACTGTGCATAAGTGGTGGAATAAACGTGGGGTTGGTGATGTCGTGTATCCAAATATCGCTCCTGTCTCCACCAGTGGTAGTGCGGTGAATGCTTCTCAAGCAGCAAGCCTCTCTGGCTAGCCTCCTTGAGAAACCACACTCTTAGAAGTGGGGCCCCACAAAGAAAATAAGCCCATGATAAAGCAGCATGGATAATAGTGCCATCTTGCCTTTTGCCAAGTTCCAAGTTGAGAGCCAGTGTTTATTTTTGATCCTGTCATTGCAATGTACCTGGAGTAAGTTTTACTTGATCTTCCTTACTTACATTCTCCAAAGTGATTGCCACTGAAGCAGACTCTTCAGTATAGTTATAGCCCACAACACACTTGACTGTTGACTACTTGAAATCTGGCTAGTGTGACTGTGAAGCTGAATCTTTGTATTTTTCAATTTAATGAATTCCAATGCTAAAATGGGAGCAGTGGAACATAGCCATACTGTTTTTACATGTAGCATGATTCCTCTAACTGTGTATCATATTTAAATATTTCAGTTAAATTTTATTTCTCATTTGGCTATGAGAAAAATTATAATTGCATACCATCTATGGCCTACACTGTACTTCTAATGGACCATATTATAGGAAGGTAGAGCAAAGATTCTACAGTCAGATTCTACAGTCTAAAAGCCTAACCTCTATCTTTGTGACCATGAGAAATCTACTTGGCTTCTGTAAACCTCAACAGCTTCAGTAAATGGGTAAGATGACCTAAATACCTACCTCATTGGCCGAGCAAGATTAAATCAATTCATCATCATCAAGAGCTTAAATACTGCCTGATATGTAGTAAACATTCCACATGCATTTGTAAATTAAGAATAAGATACGTTATTCCTCTCTACATAAGGTAGATCAGGATCTTCCTAATTAATATTCAATAATAAAGGATTGTTCCAGCAAATCAAGGCTGTAAACCAAGTAATGATAACAGATGGAGAGTTGGAGTAGCTGATCACTTAGATGGTTATGTCCCTCAAAACAGATACTTACAATACAAATTAATCAAAGCATGCGTTTTTATTTTATTTTTCTTTTTTTCTTTTTTATTACTAAAAAAAATACCAATCCAAATTCCCACTCCCTCCCCTTCTCCACTCCTCCCAGTCCCTCCCTCTCCCTCCACAGGCCCTTCCCCCTACCCCTCCAACCCTAGGGGAGTGCCATGCACCCCACCCTATGGAAAGTAAAAGGCAAAGCATGCAGTTTTATAAAGGCTTAGTAGCACCTGGGCTCATCCTCTTCACAAAGGCAAGGACAGAACCCAAGACACAATCCTTGTTCTGTGGTGTGCTCCATTCTCCTCCAGGACTGCTGTAATTATCAGAGAACTGGAGAGTCTCCTTCAGGGTAGGAGCTCTGCATGATTGCCAACCAATACCATTTAGTGGATCTAAATGATGGCAAATGCCTAGCGAACTGTTATAAGTGGTATCTCACTTAGGCACATAAACTTTCTGAAGAGCGGTCACGGGAGAAATTGTGATCCTCATTCAATATGTTCATTAAAATACAGAGAATGCTAAAGCTTCAACCAAGGAATAGTACGTAAAGACTCTTTAAATATTTCTGTATATAGGAAACAAACAAATCTCATCTACGAGACCATATACAATTGGTTGGCATTGTGATTTGATGATAGGGTCCTCCCTGGCATTCATGAAGCCCTGAGTTCAATGTCTAGCACTGAAAAGAGCAGAAGCACATATACCTTGGATAAACTTCAATCTTTTTCTTTCGAGTGAACTTAATTCTTTGGTTATATTGAGTGCTGCTTCATGGACCTGAGAAACAAGACCCAATCTCTGAGAGACCTTGAACTCCAAATAACTTATCCCTTCTACTACAAAAAGAACTCAAAGCAAAAGTGAGTAATTTGTAGTTGAAGGTTTTTTTTTTTTTTCATCAAACAAAAGCTCCCTTCTCAGTACTCTAGCTGGATTCATGTATTTGCATCCCTTTCCATGGACAGGAATTCAAAACTATTCTTTCTAGCTTGAGACACTATTCATCTTCTTACTTTATATTGGTTTTTGTGTGGCTGTAGGTAAGTAAAAATTTTCAGTACTCTCTCATGTCTGCCTGGAGTGTGAAAACCTACACATAAACATACATATGTATTGCATGTCTGTGCACCCATGTGCACAGAGATACCTTGTTAGGTGAAAATACCCCTTAAGCAAGCTGCGGAGATGCAAGAGGAAATGCACTGAGCAAAACTGAGAATCTATTGAGCTTGTCTTGCTCTTCTGAGAATGCAGTGCTAGCGTTGGCTCCCCCTCGTCTGCGAAACACATCTGCGATTTCTTTACTAACCATTTTCCAGTCTCTTTCATAAAATAACAGTTGTGTTCTGGTGTTTTTCATTTTGAATCCTCAGAGCATGTCTCCCAGCCCATCTACCATCACATTGTTAAATCTAAAGTGGAAAGAGAGAGCAATCTCACTCCGGTCGCTCCAGTTGGCAGCAGAAAATGTGTTGTTTTCAATTACTGTGTATAAAACTCAGCCGTGGGGGAAAGCAACTTTCTCAGGAAGATGTGCCACGAGAAAGCACCAGTGTAAATTTTGATGGAAAAGGCAAATCCGTGATTAGCTTGAATCAGGGATCCTCAGATGTGGCACTAGTTAAATCTGAATGCTATCAGCGCTGTCCATGCAGCCCTGGGACTGGCTGACCCTTGAAGGTGTGGGCAAGAGCCCTATGTGGTGCTATTTGACAAAGGAAGTTCATTTACTCACCCTTTTGCTCCAGGAGGATGCCTGCTCCTTACAGTAGTAAAACTTAACACAATACAGAAGTCTTGCTAATATAAAGGATTTGCGATTAGCACTCCACATCAATTCCGATTTTCCATAGTTTTTTTTTAGTAGGACCAGGTTTGCTAATAAATCGCCAGCTGTTAAAGTCACTAAGCCTATTTTCATCACAACCACCACATAACAGGGCCCCTGCAAATACCCAAGGCCTGCTTTGCTTGCCTCATACAAGTT
This sequence comes from Ondatra zibethicus, assembly GCA_004026605.1. Classification (NCBI taxonomy): domain Eukaryota; kingdom Metazoa; phylum Chordata; class Mammalia; order Rodentia; family Cricetidae; genus Ondatra; species Ondatra zibethicus. Next base: position 30,253 of record PVIU01014820.1, read on the forward strand.
TATATTGTTTCAGATAAAATACACCCTCTGCCAGTACTTCTGGACCTTCACTATTAATGCCTCAAAATACAGTTATAACTTTTTGGGTGGGAAGTTGGTAGATCAGCAGGCAACATGACATCACAGCCAATCTCTCCCCTAAAACAACTGGAGAGACGACTTCTAAAGAGCAAAATTAGGAGACATCAGTAAAGACCACCAGTTTTTAAAAAAGGATCAATTACGTATTGGCATGCCAGCACACACGCACACACACCACATACCCAACACACGCACACATACACACACACACATCACACACCACACACACATACACACACACAACATACACGTACACCTCACACATACACACCATACATACACACACCACACATAAACACATATTACATGCACACACCATACGCAAACATCTCACACACACCACACACACAATACATCCACATCCACACCACACATATCTACACACCACACACACACACTATATACACATACCATATGTACATACACACCACACACATACACAAACACCCCAGGTACACACAAGCCATACCACACACATATAACACACACCACACACAAAAACACCCACACCACACATACCACACATATTCACATACACCACACACACACCATACACACACACACACACACACACAGAGACAGACACCCATGCACACACATACACCACACACACACACACACACACACACACACACACACACACACACACACACACACCGGGTTTTCAGAATACTGTTTCATCAGAAGGTAGGTTAGGAGAGAAATAAGCAAGCTATAGTTGACTAAAGACAAATAAAAGATTGACAGGGGAAAAGCAGAGCTGTCTCTAACAACTGCACATAAGGTTATCAATTTCGATGTGAAGTTTGCATGTTGAACCCTGAGCAACAATCCCCATCTTTCATGGGAATTCGATTTTGCTTCCCCCACCCCAACATCCCCTCAACAAAAAGCAAACCATCCATCAGATAAAGGTTTGCATAACAATATTCTACAATGATGGTGGAATACTGGGAGGTGATTTAGTGGAAATCTTGTACTAATAGCTCAGACCTCATGGCAGCGAGCCTTGCCCCTGGGAAAACTCCATTTCCACCACACCACTGTTCCTGCTGTAATGCAGGTTTTGACAAGCTGTGTTCCTGGTGAAATGTTATTGTTGGCAGAGGTGGTCACAGGGGATGGCTTGGGAAGGCTCCCCGAGAGTGGAGATGTACATGTGTGAACTGACCGTAGCACCTGAGGGACAGCCAGGTACCTGTGACCCAGATTTGCTCTGTTTTCCAGCACCCTGTCCCTTTGTTCTGTAATGAGAGCCAAATGTTCCCTTTCTCTGGTCCCTGAGGCCCTGTAATGTGATGCCCCAGTGGGCCTCCAAAGGCCCTGAGCCCTTTCTACTCCTGGGCTTTGTTGCTACCACTGCCCTGAATTTAAAAGGGGGTTAAAAGCCTGTAGCAGTTCTCCCTAGTGAGTGGCCCTTCTCTGTGCTCCTTGAGAGGGAATCCATGCCCCCATGCCCTCCTGGGTTTGGCTTCATGGTGATCCAGAAGGGAGTTATGAGGTAGTTATGAACATCAACTTTCAGTTGTTTGTTTTTACGAGTAGGAGAGCAACCGGGTTTTTAATTTATTTATTTATTTATTGTTTATTTGGGGTGTTTTTGCTTTTAATGAAGAGGAATTTTTCTCTTAAATGCAATCCAGTGTATATTACTGAACTACACAGAACTCAGAGCAGGAAATGTCACCACTGGACCTGAATCACAAAGGTCACGGTTTTAACCCACATTTTTTGGCACATTTTTTTCCCTCTTCTCAGAAAACACAAGTTAGTGAAGCGACCACAGCAAGTGTCATGATCCAGGGTACATCTGAAAGTGCCCTACATAGCCTAGGGTACATCTGAAAGTGCCCTACATAGCCTAGGGTACATCTGAAAGTGCCCCTACATAGCCTAGTTTGCCTCCGAAAGCTCATGCTTTGCCTATGCCGGCCTGATCGGAAGCCAGGACCTACACAGACGTCAATCAATCTGACTGTTCCTCTGAGGTCTAACAGAAATCTGGCTTCAAACACAGCAAATCTCAGAACATTTCTAGAAACCAGTGCAGAGAGTCCTAAATGCTACAGGCAGAAGAGATCTATACCCTAATTCCTAACACTGCCCCACCCAGAAATTCACCATTCGGCTAGATAAAGCTAAGTGGAAGTTCTTCCAAAAGCCCTTTCCGTTTGTCACGTTCAAACAGGGCGAAAGAAAATCTGATCTCCAGTTTGTCAGCTCAAGCCCTGCTTTTCCAGCATTACTACCTTCCATCTCTGTGGGAATATATAAATTTTAATATGATTATTGTAATGCCCTATTTTTGAAAGATTACCTTTTTACCAATATGGAGTTAGACCGGAGTAAGACACACATGGGTTTCTGGTTTAAAAGAAAAAAAAAATCAAGGCAGTGAATGTGAAGAGACAGAATCAAAACCAAGAACTGTTTGGAAGATTTATGACACTCCTATTTATCCAAACAGTAGGCAGCCTAAGCACCTTGCATGCATTATCCAGTGTCTTCTACAGCACAAATTTGTAGTCAAATAGCTATTGTTTCCCTGCTTTGTAGATGAGGAAGATTGAAAATGGAAGCACAAAGCAATTTGTTTCACATTAATGCATAGCCGAGCTGGGATTTCCACCAAAATCCACTTCATTCCAGATCCCTAATTGAAATAATGGCTAAATCCAGCTTATTAGTGAGGAGCTAAAAGTCCTGGGGTCAGAGTGACGGCTTTCGCCTTAGCATGGATGCTAACAACACTTGGCAATAATGCACGGTAAACCTACATGAGACAGTGATCTGAACCAATTCCCATAGTTTATAGGCTGAAGGTCAGAGTTGATCTATGGTCAAAGGTGATCTAATCTACATAACATCATACAGTGCCATGTTGGCAGAGCTCATCTGGAGGGCAGCTCCTTCAGGGCCGAGGCTGTGTCTCTACTCTGTCAACATTTTTGGCTGGCACTTCCGACCATCTGAATTTTCAGTACACAGTCCATTAATTTCAAAAGTTTGGGTTAAAAAGAACATTTTATTGCCAACCTGCCCTCTAACCCACAGGAACCTCTGTCCTTGATATCTCTAGGTAGGTGCTACTCCTACTAGATGTTGCCCTCCAGGGCCCTGTTGGGCGACAGCTAGAGGGCCCGAAGGAGAATATTAAATACGAGACATTGACTTTGTTGAAACGGATGAGCCAGTTGGCCGGCTTGCTTAGAACATTTTGTTCAGAATCTTAAGAGAATTAGGTGAGACAAAGGAAGGATAAGAATCTAATGTTCTGTTTTCCAATGTAATTTCAGGGTGTGTTCCTTTTTAGATACATGGTGGATACTCACCATGCTTTTCAAACTCGGAGAGGGGTAACTATATTTTCTTTTGTTCTGTATTTCCTAAGTCATTGATGCATGAAGTAAACACTCCTTTCCCCTGGCTAAGCAAGCCAGATTTCTAATTTGAAAAGAATAAGACATGTTTCTATAAATCTGTTTTACAAAACCTTTAGTTTACCTGGCCTGTGTTTGGGTATCTTGTTCAGAAAGAATTACTTTAGAGGCATCAGTGTATGTCATTCCCACAGCATATCAGCCATTTATATAAGCAAGCTAGCCAGCTGTGGTGGCGCATGAGGATAAGACATGCTGGCAAGATGAAGGCACGAGGTCCATGAGTTTGAGGCCAGCCAGATAAAGAAGCTAAATATGAGAAAATATTCTTTGCTAAGCTTGCACAACTAATGATATCCTATGTGGGTTCTCCCTGCTCATCACAAAACTACTGGCCTTTCAACATAGCATGGCTCTTTTCCTCTTGCTCCTCACACTCGGGAAGTGAAATGCATGTTGCTGAGGAGACTCTCACTTGGCCCTTCTTAAAGCCAAGACCCAGTCTCTGTCCCTAACTCTTCCCCCACCCCATACAGTCTTCTAGAAACAAGCACCCTGCATATAGTTAATCTCACTTTCAGTGATAGTTAACATTGGTTGCCAACTTGACAGGACCTACAGTCAGTCGAGAAGGAGACAAAGCCCTAGATAGCTCCATGAGGAAGTTCGTAGGCTGGGTGAGTTGAGGTGGGAAGACCCACCCTAAATGGGGATAGCACCATTCCCTGGGCTGAGAGTCATGGACTGTGTGCAAAGAGGAAAGCAAACTATCTTAGTTTCTTCTCCTCTTGCTGTGACAAAATACTCTGACGAACCTCAAGGGGAGAGGGTTTGCTTTAGGTCACAGGTCAAGATACTGTCCATCGTGGCTGGGAATTCAAGTTAGTGGGAGCTTTGAAGCAGCTGGTCTATTATGTCGAAGTCAGAAGAGAGCAAATGCATGTTGCTGTCCAGGTCCTTTTCTTCACTTAAACAGTATAGGATCTGGCCAGGAGATGGTGCTACCTAAACTGGGTAAGTCTTCCCACCTCCTTATTACAATGAAGATAATCCTCTGACAGGAGCTCAGAGGTCCATCTCCCAGGTGACCCCAGATTTTGTCCTGGTGGCAACCATCATAGATCTTAGCACCGTCGGTCACTCTCTCTGATACCTTACTGTGGACACAATGTGACCAACTGCCTCATGGTTCTCCTGCTACAGCTTCCCTGCCATGATGGGCTACACCCTTTAACTATGCACCAAAATAAAAGCTTCTGTAGGTTGCCATTGTCAGCAGTTTCATCACAGTAATGAGAACAGTAATGAATACGTATTCCAAACAGATTAAGCTTCTTAGCCTTTAAGTACTTTGCCCTCTATTCTTGAAATTTCTCTCCACCGAACTTACGGTATTTTATGTAAAGAGACTCTGATTTCCAGACACTAGTATTTCTCAATTATCTTGTTCCTCTCTGTTTTGGAGTCATTGGAAAGCTATATGATTACAAGTAGAAGAAATGTACAGAGCATAAGAATACAATGGCCTTTGGGATGAAGGGGACTCTTAAGCGTGTACCCTCGAGTGTATATAGTATCACATATATCAGTTGTCTTCTACAACAGCTCCCTTCTTAGTGTGACTGTTGTCAAACACACCCATGTACATGGCAATAACTGATTCTGTATGTTCACTGACCCTGTCCCCCAAAAGTGGAAAGAATGAACCCAAGCTAGGGGAATCTGACCGACCTGGGAGGAAAGCTTAAATCCATCCCATCCAGAACAAAACTACAGTGTCGTAAATGCTTTTCATGCTCCTGAAAGAATAAAGCAAGGCTTTTCATGCTGAGATACTGTATCCACAAGAGAAGCAGCATACAGGTGAGGGCATAAAAGTCTATCTACAATACACGGAACTCAAGAGAAAACTGCTGCAGAGAATTTATTTTAAATAAATGGAAGCAAATGACATTCAATTGGAACAAAGAAAGAACAGTGTCCAGAGAACCACAAGTGCCACTACAGATTCTGCCTGATCACTGGTTTCCTTCTTACCAGGCTTGAGGTGATCATTTGAACTCCAGTAACAACAATATTGGCTTTTATCTCAGATCCTCCTGCAGGTGCAATAGCTCACAAGTAGAGACAGCACAGTTTCCTCAGAGGCTTGACTTTGCTCCCGATGCAGATACCTTTCTCCATTCTCAGCAGAGGCTTTTTTGTTGTTGTTGTTGTTCAGAACACACTGGAAAGCTAAGCCACTCAATGATCAGAGGTCCAAATTGCCTTCTTCTCTAAAGAGGTGTCACTGGTGTTCTCTGGAAGGCACTGAGTGAGTGGAATTTTAAGAGAGTAAGAGTTATTCTTTCCAATATATCAATTAGACAAATGCATAAAATAAAGTTTCAAGTCAATGGGAAAATGAAAATAGCAAGACTTGGAGGCAAAAATCAAGAAAATTTTACTGAATTCAAGTTGCATGGGGATATTAGGGAAAGTGGGTACATGTACACAGACACTAGAAAATAGTAAAATTTCAACACCGTTCTTCAGCTATGAAGTGGCATGTGGGATTTGTTTGGAGTCTATTGGATTATTTCTGGAGTACATCAAAAGATACAAGCAGTACACTATTAGAGAGGATGCAAGTCAAGGGATTCATGGTTTTTGTTTATTTGTTTGTTTGTTCTTTTTTATCAGTTCAGCAAAAGTAGCTAATAAATTACCAAGCAAAATGAGAGAGCCATTTCTGTAAGAAACACAAACCATCCAATTAGCAGTAGAGAAATTACAAAAGAAAGGGTTGTATAAAGCAATAGCCAAAACACTTCTAGTGCAGTGGGGTACAGACAGGCAGTGTCTAGCTGTGGAGTAGGCACTACCGGAAAGTGTCCCAGAGAAGATAATATAGACATTAATCTTTCTGATGAGGGAGAGAACTGATATATGAAAATGACAGCAAATGCATCTCATGATATATTGGGAACTGTTCATAGAAAGTTGTTTTCTGCATAAAATTGGAAGGAACCATTTCATTCTATTGAGTGAATTTTTGTTAAGGGTTTATCTCTTCCCTCATCACTATACTGGGAGACAAAAAAAAAAAACAAGACACTGCCTGAAATAATTTAAAATCATGACTAAGAAAATAAGGGTTCCACAATGAATATATGAGGAGAAAATATAAAGTAGTAAAGTCAAGTGTCAAAGTTTGAGTTTAGACACTAAGTATTACAAGAGGTCAACCTCTGTCATTCAGAGTGTTTCAAGGCAAGGACGGAGGGAATGTAATGGGTGGAAACTATTTAACTCTTATAATTAACATTTGTTCTCAGTAGTATACCTGGATCAATCATTGGAAATAAAATGCTTGATAGTTTAGGGAAAATATGCCAATGAAGCAAACCTTACCCAGAGATTATCTGTCAGACAAAACTCAGTGTTTTTTCTTTCAATGCCTAGTAGGATAGATTGCAAAGTTTGTTGTTTTTTTCCCCCAGGATTTAAATGAACTAAGAGAAAGATTTTGAGATCATGCAGTCTGCTTCTTGTTGTTGAACTTTCTGTATACTTGAGACATTATTGAGGTGGAGCATTAGATAGCAGATGTAGGTGAAGAGGAGAATCTCTCAGAACCACAACATGCAGATGTCTCACTGTTTCCCTGACTCTATGACTCTTGACAAGCCAGGACTTCAGTAGGGACAAGGGCCACCTGCAGTCTGTGGACCACCAGAAGGACAATGAGAGTCATGAAGAGGAGGATAACATCAGCATGACCAACAAACAACCACAGAAATGCCCAAACCCTGACCTATAGTTCAATAGACATTAGACACGCCTTAATATACAGCATGCCCTCATTTTAATGGATTGGCTCTAACAAATACATTCTTTTAATCTTCAACAGTGTTTAGACAAACTATTACTTTATAAATAAAGTTTATCTAGCTTGGAAGTATGTTGAAACTGTTCCATAACATTAATATCCATAAAGTCACAGCCATTGGTGACATGAGAGTGCCGAGACACCACTTACTGCAATTAAATAGGGATAGCCATAAACATTCTCTATTTCCTTGAAATAAAACCTAGGTAAGACAGAAGTGTGGGTTTTACCTCCAAGAATATCTGACCACTTAAAGCTAGGTTTTGTACTTAGAGGTCTCTCTGTATATTTTCATCTTTAATTCTGTTGCTCTCAATTTCAGAAAGACTGTGGTTCTCTCTCTCTCTCTCTCTCTCTCTCTCTCTCTCTCTCTCTCTCTCTCTCTCTCTCTGTGTGTGTGTGTGTGTGTGTGCGCGCGCATGCGTGTGTGTGTGTGCGCATGCGTGTGTGTGTGTGTGTGTCTCGTGTGTGTGTGTGTGTGTCTCAAGTTTGAGCTTGAGCTTGGATCTTTCTGTTCTTTAAAAGGAAAGCCTTCCAAGAATTTAGTTGTTTTGTTTCCCTAGAGCTCCAACATCATGGTTGTGCTTCACCCCTCATTGTGCCTTTAAAAAGGAACCTGTTGATACCCTTACTTAAGAACCACCTTACTCAAATTCATAAAGCAAAACTCAGCCTTCCCTCTGTGGCTCCCTTTGTATTGCACCTTCCCAGGTGTTGCGACCCTGCACTCTCTTGCACCCTCAGCCTATAAATACTTTCTCTTGGGATTCAATCCAAGGTATAAATAATTTTTCAAGAAGATTATGGGATAGGTAAAGACAATGTTTATAGTCTCAAAGGGAGAAAAGTTTTGATTGCAAGATAGACATATTAGTGGTAAAATTTTTAATCATTAGTCACCGAATGAGAAATAATTTGGGTAAATTGAAAAAGCTCTTTCTAACCATATGAAATTATTCTACAACATGGTTATCTCTTTTCATTGAGAGTTTCTGACCTTGCCTACATTTCCACCACATGGCAGAAGGAGGAAGGGGTGGAGGAGGAAAAAGAGGGAGGGAGAAAGGGATGAGCAGGGGGAAGAAGAGATGTAACGGAGGAAAGGAGGAAGGAAGGTAGACAAAGGCTGAGAGAGATGAAAGAAAATTAGTTTCTAGAACTTTCTATGATTTAATTCATCTGCCTTAATATAAATTCTGTGTATTCTTGACTTTCTATCTGGTAATTGTTAGACACTCATATAGCATTATTCTTTGTTTCAAAATAGTCATCATACAAACATACACATACACACACACACACACATTTTGCATCTGTTATTGTTTACTGACTGAGGATCCAGTCACCAGCCCTTTCTGTCACATGGTGGAATACACAAAAGTCCTACTAACTCCATCCCTGCTAATATCCCTTGGGTACTTCCAATGCAGCTTGTAGTTTAGATCATAAGGGAAATCACATTAACACATAGAGATCATGCAGTCTGTTCAGACATAAGCAGCCATGACCCTCAATCCTATCAACCCACATACACCTCAGAAGCATGGAAATTTGGACTCGCATTCTTTTTCCTTCTTTTCAAATTGGCATTTACCAAAATAAAGGAGGAAATGAAATGATACAAACCACTTTCATAAACTGTTGTTGGTCTGGCATACATTCCCAGTAATCTGCATGTAGATTCATTTCATGGCTTAACTATTATGATTATACCTTGAATTTTAATCTAAAGTCAATTTACAGGAATAAGAGCCAATGGAGACTGGGAGAAACCCTTGGTATTGTGGATGCACCTTCAGCTCTGGGGATTTTCAGTGTGTCTGTCCACTCAAGGAGCTGAAAGACTCAGGGATGCCTGGATGGAAGTTCTCCCAGTGTCCAGCTGTCTCACATTTTGTGGTTTCAAGCAAGAACCCTAAAGTTATTCGGACATGGATTTTGTGGTTAATATATGATAAATGGGTTATTACACAGAAGTCCTTGAATATTTAGGACAGCTGTGGCACTCATTCAAAAGACACTTCTCTTTTGGCAACACACACTTCCATTTAACATTTTCTGGCAGATCTGAGCTAGGAATGACAGAGTAACTCCATGTCAAGTCATGTTCTTGATAAATTTTGCATGTGCTGGTGATGCACAGAAGTTCTGTAAGTAGAATATATGAACTTCAGAGACCAAAGATACTTTTCTTCCCAAACTATATTGGATTAAATTAAACAGAAAATATCCATGAATATCTTTACACCTTAGTAGAGGAAGCACACATATTGGTACTTAGTCTTTCTTTGTTTTCTTTATTAAGTACAAATAATACCCCCAAGTATCATTTTTAATAAGATAATTTTATTTCTGAATTATTCAATTGATTTTAGCAAAAATTCCCTAGACTGGTCCTACTGCCCTAGAATGGTAAAGGATGCATAGACTTCAAAATTCCATAAAGTTCCATAAATTTCTAGAAGGCTTAGATCTCATTTGTCTGTATTCAGCTAGATGATCGTTTCCACTTTCAGGATAAACATATTCAAAGAGATGATCTGTATGGAGTACCGTCTTCCTTTTTATTAATTTGGTTCTTTATCTTGGCTTCCTTGTATTTTCCACAATAAAGATATTGATTACTGTGACCCTGTTTCTCCACTATCTCAACAATAACAAAAGGTCTACCCATGAGACAGCTATACTGCAAGTAGGGTCTCTTGACTTGTCTTTGTATCTATGTCAAGTACTGTTGCGGGTAGAATCTATTACGATGTACAGTAGTATTATGCCTGTTCTGTACATGGAAAAATGGAAAGAAAAAGTTATCTACTTGACCATACATTTTCATGGACTAAGAAAATGTCTTTGGGATTGAGGAAATAGCTCAGTCATTAAAGGGCTCACTACACAGGGACTTAGCTCATTACTATCACCATTGTCAAAAGCCAGGAATAGTGGCACACAACACACCCCAATTTAGACTGACCACATGCCCTTATTGGGCAACACAAACCTGAAGAATGCTAAACTCATCAACTAAACAAGACTATGTCCATCTTCTGAGCTGAAGTATCAGTTGATAATTAGTAATTTCATAATATCTAAATAAGTTTCAGATAGGAAAAGTCAAATCAAATCTCTTTGGAATTAATACATAAGATAATCCAACTTTAATCTCATACTGCATGATCTGAAATAATTCAATTAAAAAACAAGTGATTATTGTCCTGTTATACTTCCCTATTACTTACTTTCTAAACTATTAATAATTAATCATAAAGACATTCTCTTTTCATTACTGTCATTTTCATTTTTGTGACAGTATCTCCTCCTGTGAACATGGACTAGCCTCCAACTTGAGCAATGCTCCTGGCTCAGCCTCCAAGGGACAAGACTACAAGCATGAGCCACCATGCTTAACCATAAAAAGTATATTCACGTATAAATTTTATTTGCTATTGTACTATCCAGCCACTGTCGCCATCCAGTTCTCTAGGTAAAATACAGTCCCTCCCATTGGTTCACGTGAATGTGTTCATGAAGAAAATGAGGACATTTCAGCTCACTTGTGTCATAGCAGTGTAGTCAAATGCTCAGCACAGTTCATTACAGTGGTGTAGCCAAGAGCCCAGCCACAGCACCAGTCCTTGGTACAGTCTGTTATAGCTGTGTAGTCAAGTGCCCAGACATAGCACCAGCTCCTGATACAGTTTGGCAGGAGCAGACGCACAGTGAAATTAACCAGAGACTTCTGAAGATCAAACCAACCAGATCTATAATCATGAGCTCAAACATTCTCATTTTGAAAAGATAGTTTATTTGTTTCTGAAACAGCTAATTTGGCATTCACATAAATATGTCCTTGACTTCCCTTCTAACACAAACATGGACTCCTCAAAGACCACAATGGGCCAAGTTTATCCTTAACTATAGTGGAAAGGTTTTTCAAAGTGATATTTTTCTATTATTAAACTTTTATTTTTGTTTGTTTAAAAACCTGTGTATTTTTAAGAGAACTATAAAATTGTTCCCAAGGCAAGTCTATAGAAACTGTGTATTATCCCTTTGTGTAAGCTGCTGATAAAGGCTTTTGCCTCGGAAGCAAGTCTCTTCCAAGACAATGTTAACTTTCCCATCACAGCATTCAGGTTTTAGGATATTATCTGACTGTGTATGGCATGACTTTCATAACAAATGCTGAGTAGGTGTTGAAAGGGAGGCAGTGAGTGGCGAGGGACAGCTGTGAAGACAGCAAGGGCCACTTGTGAGGACTGTCCCTAGCTTGCCACACACTACAGAACCCCAACAGCCCTAAAATTTCAAGGCCTCAATTGTCTCATCTGTAAAACTTGGGAATCAAAACAAACAGAGTACAACACTTCTCCTATTTTGTGAATTACTAGTGAAAATATGTTGAAACATTGAAAGAAAGATTAATCGCATGTTTAAATGACCAAGGAAGTTTCACGTTTTGAAGGAGCCACGCCTTGTGAAAGTAGTGCGTGCCAAGTTCTCACTGTGGATGTGAATCAGCTGTGTGTGTGCAAAGGCTCACATGTTTGATTCTGGAACTGCCCTTAAGCTCCTGGTTAATTTTGATTGCAGTGTCTTATCCAAGTCTGATGAACAAAAAGAAGAGGAAGAGCGAAGTTGTTTCTCAAGGTCAGATATCCCCCCTCTGCCAGCTTACACGGGTCAGATACGCCCACCCTGCCAGTTTACACGGGTCAGATATACCCACCCTGCCAGCTTACACGGGTCAGATACACCTACTCTGTCAGTTCAAATGGGTCCAATATGCCCACTTTGCCAGTTTACATGGGTCAGATATTCCCACTCTGCCAGCTTACACGGGTCAGAAAAGCTCACCCTTCCCCATTACATGGCATAAAAGTTTACAGCATGTGTTTTACAGAAAAGAGTAAATGTTTAGTATGATGAAAAAGAACAAATATACCTTAAAGTTTGAGTGCTGTGATCTTCAAAACACAAAATTGTGTCATACTATAAAGGCACAAAATGTGCTTTTTTTAAGCATTTATTTTTTGAGGTTATAATGTAATTGCATAATGTTCCCCTTTCCTTTTTCTATGTATACAACAATTAATAGAGAAGAATCTGTTTTTTATGGTGCTTATTTATATGCTAAAATGATAAAAGAGGCAAATTTTAAATTTAATACCTTTTATTATTTAGGTCAGTCTTTCCATAACAAAATTTGTTTGCTTCTAATATTTAAAAAGAAGTAGACATCATCTACTAAAAAGGAAACATAGAGAGGCAGACAATCTACACATACACACACACACACACACACACACACACACACACACATCTTTAACGTCTTGGTAAAATTTTTGGTTCAGGAATGGAGACACAACACAGTGGTTAACAGGTTGCTCTTGTGGAGAACCCAGATTTGAGTCCCAGCACCCATTTTGTTGTTCACAACTGTCTGTAACTCGAGTTTCAGGGGATTTGATGTCCTCTGACTTTCGTGGGCATCAGGCAGACATGTGGTACACAGATATACATGCACACATATTACTCATACACATAAAATACAAAATTTTTAAAAGATTTTTTATTTTGACTGCAATTTCATAGCCACAAAATTTAAGGAAATAGGCCCAATATACCATTTCAACTCAGAAATGGCTTACAATGGAGCAAAGGGGATTCCTTCCCTCCAGTCCCTTGGAAGTTCTACTTTTAACAGCCACATTTGTAAGAAAGGCTTATGAAAGAGTTGACACTTAGTTACTTATGAATATTTAAGTATTCATAAATATTTAAATGACAGGGATGTAGTTGCAAGATTCTGTCCCACCCTGTCCCACAAACATTCAGTCCCAAAGAAACACACAGAGGCTTATATTAATTATAAACTGTTTGGCCTATTAGCTGAGGCTTATTATTAACTATCTCTTACAACTTAAATAACCCATAATTCTTATCTATGACTAACCACGTGGCTTGGCTCCTTTCCTAGGTGCAGCACTTTCATCTTGCTCTCTCTGTATCTGGGTGGTGACCGTAGACTGAGCCTTTCCCCCCTACCACCTATATTACTGTGACTACAAGTTTGATTATAATTAAACTAATTACAAACCAGCATTTTCTTATTATACTAAATAGTTGGTAATAATAATTTTCAAGGACTAGAAATTTGCATTACATTGTCAAATGAGTTATATATGCACAATAATTTGAACAAGAGTAGAAATGTATGTACACTATGTTTTAACAAAATTAGTCTCAAATTTGTATCAATATACCAAATTTGTATAAAATATGCCAAAGTCCAACCCAATGTAAAACATTTAAAACTAGTAGTTGCTTTTTAAAAGTAGATTTGATAATCTTTTTATCTTATCATATCTATATCCTCCCTTTTTCTTTTCAGAGTAGATTCAATAATCTACCCTTTTATCATATCAAATCAAATCATATCATATCTATATCCCCCCTTGTTAAGAACCTTGAATCTAATTTCCTTTGTTTAGCTTTTTCCTGACCATTATTCTTAACAACTTGTAACCAATACACTAAACAAAGACAAACATTTATAATCCATTTTTTGGAAATGTGGGCATAGTTTTCTAGGCTACTTCTTGCTGATTGAGAGTGCTGGTAATCTTATGGGGACCCAGATGAAATTTAGGATTATGGGCAAGTCCTGACCAGAGTATACTGTGAGGCTGGATCATCTCAGCCAGCAGTCTGTTGTCTGAAGCTATTCTGGGTGTAGAATTTAGAAGAAACTGCAACAGAGGTGCTCTGAAACATTGGATCATCTGGGCTATCTGTTCCTATCAGAGATTTTTCAGGGGGTCTTCCTTGATCAAACCTTATTTTTCTTAACCCAGAATGAAACAACAGCCTCTCACTTCCTGTGAAAAGAAAAGCAAAACCTCTTCTCCAAAGTAACATATCTTTTGGCTTAAAATTTGAAGTCAAGGCATTTCAAAATATATAGATTTATCAATCAGCATTTATAATCAAATGTCTTTTAGCAGCTGTTGATCCTTCTTCACAGTCAAAAGATTCAAGGACAACACAATAACTACAGCATACAGATTCTCTGTGTATTTTCCATCTTATGTGGTAGCTAAGCTTGGCTAGATGGGAACTGGGAGCGCTAGCTTTTCTCCCAAACCCAGGTGGCTAGGTTTGGGTTCAGCTCTGGCCTGTGCTGGTGGTTAAAAAGCTTCAAGCAAATGGCTTGTTCATAAATTCATGCCCTAAAAGTTGTAAAAAGAAAAAAAAAAGAAATGCTGTGGGATAATGTTCTTATATCTTGTAAAGATTTGTCATTTGGAGGGGCTGGAGAGATGGCTCAGTGGTTTAAGAGCACTGACTGCTCTTCCAGAGGACCCGGGTTCAATTCCCAGCATCCACATGGCAGCTCACAACTGTCTGAATATCCAGTTCCAGAGGATCTGATACCTTTACACCAATGCACATAAAATAAAGTTAAATAAGCCATAAGAAATACTATTTTAAAAAAAAAAGATTTGTCATTTGGATTGGCTTAACAAAATGCTAATTGGCTGGTTTGTAATTAGTCACCTATTATAATCAAACTTGTAGTCACATTAGATATGTTTTCAAGGTCAAACAAAGATATATTTTAAATAGACAGGTTATCTTCAAACACTACAGAAATCTACAGAATATGGCATTTAAAATGTTTTAATAACCTATGTTCTTCTTTTTTATGACAATGAAACATGTCTGCTCCTGGCAGTACCAATCTACTTCAGAGAAGATAATGGGCATCAAAGAAACTCCACATGGAGTTTACTTTCCTTGTGGCAAATGTAAGTCACTGGGCAAGAAAATGCCCTTGCCTCAACTGCTAACAGTATGCTGTACTATTGGACAAGAAGGACACAAAAGAAAGTAACTGCCAAATATTTTCGAGACAAGAAGGGACAGCCCTTCAGAATATCCTGCTTCACAGTAAAGTCTGTTGGATATGCTAGGGCCTATAGGATGAAGATAGATGCCCTAACATTGCAGAGGAAGTTTGGGTGACTGTAAAGGCAGCCAACTGTTTCTGTTATTACAATTTTTAGAAGTCGCTTGCTTGTACTTCCTGCTTAATTGGTTAATATTATTTCCTTCTTGGGTCTCTGAGAGTGTTGAAAACTAGATAGTAATAGTTATAGTTTTACTTGTTTACCTGATGCAGAAAGCAAGTTATGGTAGAAAGGAAATTAGGTACAAGACTTTGGAATCACCAAGATAGGATAGATATGGAATATTTTCTCTGAATTTGTCATTTGCAAATAGACTAGATATTGTTGATGTATTTATTGCCTTATATATTGTATATAGTTATTATACTTATTGTATATAGTTATTCTTATATTAGTTATATTCTTCTGTTTTTTAGACAAAAGGGGTAAATGTAGAGGCATTTCATTTGTATTTTAATAAATAAAGCTTGCCTGAAGATCAGATAGTAAACCAGCCTCACTGGTCAGCCTTACAGACCAGGCAGGGTTAACACACACCTTTAATCCCAGTTATCACACTAGTTGCCATATTAACCAGGCAATGTATGCTTTCATTCCCCGTGGTGCACACCTTTAATCCCAGCCCCAGAGAGGATTATAAAGTGGGAGAAGACAGCTTTCAGACACAGTCTCATTCTGTGATTCCTGGAGGCAGGATCACCATTTTCAGACTGAGATTGAGGTAAGAGCCAGTGACTGACTGCTTTGCTTTTCTGGTCTTCAGGTTGAACCCCAGTTTCTGTCTCTGAGTTCTTATTAATTGTGCTTCACAGGGACCCATCAATTTTCTTTTCTTGTTTCTTCTCATTTGATTAATTTACTTCATAATTAATTGTACAGTAATGATACTTGTTCTAAAAGAAAAAGACCAATTTGTATCTTGGCATGCCTAGATATATAGTCATACATTTAAACGTCTGTCATTCATCAGTTTTTTTAAAGCATATAAAAATTTTTAATTGAAACTAATGTGTTCTTCTTGACAACAAACACACTTTATAATACATACTCTGTGTTTTATATGGATTTATTATTCATATGTGTGTATTTTAAACCAGTCCTTCCCCATTTTTATGAGTAAGAAAATGTAGTAGGAATATAATTTTAAATAGAATGAACCATTGAGCAACCAAAAATAATGAAAAGTCAAAATATGCACACTGTGCAAAAACACAGTCACATAGATTTTGTCTTGTATAAACTTCACCTTGCCTATGTGGGTTTTAACGTATTTCCATGGCTTTAAATAGGAAAACAACTTAAAGCTCAGCCCATGGGAAACCCAAGCTTGATTAGTTTTCCCTTTTACTATAGCCTGCAGAGTGTAAAACACAGCACATCAGAATTGACTTTGTCATCTCCAGACCTCACAGGAATTTTAGGAACTAAATAGTTAGGAAGCCATCCTGGCCCTTTTCTTTGCTTTAATCAAAGTCGAAGTTTCAATTTAAACATTCAGGAAATCTCCCTTATTTAAAGCAATCAACTCATTGCTGACAGGGTCTGGCCTCACTGTGTTTAATTTTTTGGCATCAAGCAGAACTTGATTGGTCACAGCCAGTGCATGAGAGGTCCTCCCCCACCCCGCAAAGAGAGAGATTCCAGATCTTTGCTGCCTTAAACACAAGCCTTAAAGGTATTGGTGCGTTCTCGGATCAGCAATGCATTGGCATGTATTTTAATGGGGAAAATGGATCTAATATTGAACACTTAGGTGAAATTCCAGGGTCTAGTCAGCATCCCAGCAGCCAACTGTCTAGCAGTGAGTGGATATTCTCGGACAAAAGTGTTCACGTCTTTATTCCTTTAAATATTTCTAGCTATTTTGTCATACTCTTTGGACCATGTGGCCATACAATAATCTGCACTTGATTTTCAAGATCCTTATTTACTGTGGATCTTGTAGGAAAATGATTTAACAAAACATAGATAGGAGTGAGAAGGTTGCTACTAGAATCACCCAGAAAAATGTGTCATGGAGACAGATTCACGGGATGGACAGACAGGCTGAGTTGGAGGCATACAGAGGCATTTCATTACTCTTGAGAAATGTGGAAAGGAATATAGCTAATAAATAAGCCGATTATATTAAGGTTGAAATAAATGATTAGCAGCCTGAAAAATAAATCATGCAGTCAAGAATTTGGAATGGTTTCCCCAGTTCTCAGGGCTTGTCTCCTTCTATTGAGTTCTAGAAGATGAAAACCATTATGTCAGACTCTTCGGCTTGGCTTCCCTATGGAGAGATAGCCAAAGAGTTACTAAAAATCTTCCACATGTAGAAGCAATTCTGAGCCTTCTTGGCCCTCCATCATAATATTCTCATACTATGTCTTTCTTAGTAAAAAACCAAGAGACCGGATGTATTGTTCATTTTCTGTGCTAGAAATATTTTGGACATTTAAAAAGACAAATTTTTGAATTAAAAATTAGACAGTGAAAATATTTCATCTTGTCAAGATTTTTAAAATACGTTTTAGGATGACTCTAAAATTCAGTTCTAGACAGGATCCTATTAGCTCCCAGAATGGTCCTTTGGCTTCTGTGTTAGTGTGAAGGTTGCTTTAATGAAATACCATACTGAGAAGCTTAAACAATGTTAGTGTATTTTATCACAATTCTGTCTAGACATCCAAAATCAAGGTGTGGCAGAGCTGGCTTCTTGTGAAGGTTTCCTTCTTGGTCTGAAGGTCACCTCTATCCTGTGTTCACAGCAGCCTTTTCTTGCTGTTCTTTTGCAGTGGAAGAAGATCTCTCCTTGAACATTAATCTTTTCATCTGAGGAGCCCGTTCTCGTGACTTCATTTAATCTTAGCTACCTCTGTACAGGCCTTACTCCCAAGTCACTGAGTCACTGGGATTTAGGCTTCATTATGAGAATAGAAGGGGCAGACAGCTCAATCCATAGTGGCACATGAACAAAATCAAAGGTAACTGAGCTATTTATAAATATTCTTTATAATTCTGTCTCACTGCACAGTCACACTATCTTCTCTTTTGGACAGCCCATGTGCCTACCCTCAGAGATAAACTCCATTCTTGGAAGTTAACTCGTGCCTCCCTGAGCTTCAGTGCGGAAATCTGATATGTTTCACTAAAATACTTACTGTTTCATTGCTATCATTGGGGGAGGGGGGGAGAGACCAATTTAGTCGGTAATTCTATTCTTCTTCTAGGCAAAATCAAATGGTAGAAAGAAAATGCTGAGATGTTCAGACCCTTAAAAGCAGATTATTTACAAAAGCCTCCAACAATTGTACTGAATGATCTCACAGTCTGTATAGAAATGCTTCTTTTCCCCCCAACAACAAATTAAACAGTACAGACATTGCTCACGCAAAACATGAGGGAAGGTGTTGCTCGTTTTTCTGATATAATCAAGAAATATAATCTGTGTTATATTTTAATTTGTCTACTATGGCATACCACAGCTCAAAACCCCAGGGCCAAGAAATCACTTAACTGAGACACATCCCATACATCACAAAAATATGCCAGCTTTTCCTGAAAGATGATGTAACATTTAAAACGAGTGTATTATGTTACTTGGTTTTCCGTATTTTTCCCTTGTAACGGTCACCATTTGGATGTGATAAGTGAGGACAACTGTTTGATATACTGTATTTTATTTCCTCCTCATGCATCATTGGAGCCAGAGCTTCTCCTGAGTGTGGTCCAGGGACCTCTGGGGGCCTCTGGCTAGTCTATAATGCTTCATAAGGAGGAAGAACTTGACTAGGGGTATTGAGCAGAGAGGGTGATGGCTGCAGAAAGCCAGTGGAGGGGTGGTAATTCTTACTCACAAAAGGAATGGCAAAGAGCAGAAGCCTGACAAGCCAAAAATATAAGGATTTATCACCCAGTCATCACAGATGGCAAGGAAATGTGACTAGTAAGCCACAGGATCACTTCCCTTTCCTGCCTCCTAGTTTTCTCAATTTGTAAGCCATGGGGTCTCTGTTTTTCTTCTTTTCTCTAGTCACAGGGTCTCTACCTCTTTTCTCCAGCTGCTTGATTGTCTGTATTTTATTACCCGCATCCCCACCCTCACCAAAACCTTGCAGGCCCTCAGGGTCCTCCTAGCAGCCTTCCATATTGTCAGCAAGGACAAGATCTTTTCTCTTTCACCGGGTTTTCCAACACCAGCTGTGAAGGAAAACAGAGAATGACAATAAAGCCACAGACAGTTGAAGATAGTTGAAGATTCTTGTGCCTCTCTGAGATGGTAACTACCCAGTATCCTTGACTTGTGCTTCTAGAATAGGAATTCCTAGCCTCCCCTCCCTCTGCAACTGCAGACTGTATTCCTTGATGTAGCAGAGGAGGGAGGGTTGGAGCATTTCACTGGAGTTCCCATCCCAAAACGGGTACTTGCATTTCAATGTGCTGGTGACGGATGAAGCTGTATTAAATGGTCTGTGTCCCTCACTAGGAAGTTCCTCACAAATACTCAATTCACACAGTTTTATATTTTTTCATGATGTTCTTTTAAAAAATGACCATCATTGAAATGGACACTCTGAAAAGTGTACCCACTCTTTTTACCTCCTCAGTCCTTACCACTCTCTTCACCCCCCCCTTCACACAGTCTGCTCTGCCTCCTCCCCCAGGCGTCCCCTGAGCACATTACTCCTTACTATATACAAAATAGTATATCCATTGCATTAAAATCTATAACACAGAAGGATTTATTGAGGCATATATATTTGTGGTTTTATTTTGAATGAGCCCCCAAGGTGCAGGTGAAGAGCAGAAGGTGGGAGAAGATGAGTTAGGAAGTTAGGACCGTGAGGGGCTGGTTCACCTACTGAAACAGTGTGCCTGAACTAATGGGAGCACACCAATCCACCTGGCCTGGGACTGAATGAGCATATGATCAAACCAGACTCTCTGAATGTGGCGGCAAAAGTTGGCAGATGGAGAACCCACAAACAATGACACCAGGACCTATCTCTTCTGCATGTATTAACTTTTTGAGAACCGAGTCTTTTTGAATGCAC
>PVIU01014821.1:0-50478 GCA_004026605.1 Ondatra zibethicus
CACTGGTGACCAGTTCTTATGTAAAACCCCAAGGGCTCAGACAATAAGAGCAACAATGAATAAATGGGACCTCCTGAAACTGAGAAGCTTCTGTAAAGCAAAAGACACAGTCATTAAGACAAAAAGGCAACCTACTGAATGGGAGAAGATCTTCACTGATCCCACATCAGACAAAGGTCTGATCTCCAAAATATACATATATCTTTTTTAAAAAAGAATACTAGCAAGCCTGGATTTTCACTGACAACAAAAACAATTAATTAATTGATTAATTAATTAATTTTAAAAATGTAACATGAGTGCATCTGAAAATCCTTTAACAAGAAGTTTACAATCAGAGGTGCTGCCTCTGAAAATGGAAACACACAGCGGCAAGCTGATGCTTGTCAGGTTCTGTTCAGATGATCCATGCAACAACCACGTTTCTGGCCTATATCGCCCCTGACCTGCTATGAAACTGTTGCTACCAGAGGGTCCGCCTGCTCCCGTGAAAAGTTTACTGATTTAAGTTGCAAGTGCCTGAACGATCTCTATAACCAGCTGAGTTTTGAGGAATCCGTCACCAATCTTTCTGGGGTTTGCTTTCAGCTGTAACGTGGAGGTGTTGAACTGGTAGGATGGTGCTTGCCCTGCGATCCTGAAGAACTGAGTCTTATCCTTAGAATCATGACAGAAGGAGAAATCCCACTCCTGAAAGTTATCCTCTGACCTCCACTTGGGCATCATGGCGTGTGCACACCTGTACTTACCAACCCATCCTTACACAGGTACACAAACACACACCCACACCCATGCACATAATAATAATTGTAATAGCAATAACAAAATAAAGTGAAAGGTATTGTATTAGACATTAGGATCCCTTATAGCTATGAACTGTCTATGTCTTTATATTAAATGCATACGCTACTTAGAGCAGAATGTAGCAGTTTCTTTGGTAAAAATTTAGACTGCAAATACTTCAGGCTTTACATATGAAGAAGCAAAACTAAAGATAGTATACAGATATGAAATACTGAACTTTCCATAATGATTATTAAAATTAAAATATAATACTAAGTATCATCTTTATTCCTCAAAATGACAGAATTCTTTTGAAGTGGGGTATTATTTTAATTAACAGTGGTTAAACTTATGGCTTATCAACATCCGACAAATTACAACTTTTTATCTCTAAATACATTTCTTGGTTCATGGGCTATGTGAAACATCCAGGTGGTATCTAGCTCAGTCACTGCCTTTTATGATTAAACATGGGCAATGCCTTTTAAGATGAATTGCTTAAAAATAAACTTGGACAGGACAGAATGTCTAGCTTAGTGGTACGAGACATGCTTAGCATTCATGAGCTCTGGGTTCAATCCTCAGCATGAAAAAAGAAACATAAATCCCTTTTCAAACAGAGGTTTTATTCTTCTATGCCTAATAGAAAAACATCATAGCAATAAATTAATGTATAACAGTCTAAAAAACCTTGTGGGTACTCAACTCTTGATTTCTATTGGTCCTCTCTTATCTTCTTCCTTGCAGAAAAACCTATGACTATGTCATCCAGTCATCGTGATTATTAGCTAGCAGACACCAAGCATTTTGCTAGGTTCTAACTTTATCATTATAGCCCATCTGCAGATGAGGATAATGAAACACTTGTGCAAAGACTGGTCTTTCAGATTTGAAAGTAGTTCTATTAGGCCTTGCATTATTCTAGAGACAGTAACAGAAATCAAGAGAGTATCTTGTCTTTTGTCCAATCAACATAAGTGGTTCAATTAGACCCTGGTGTTTATCAAAAAAAAGTTACTGACTGGTCTGTTCTCTTAAGGAAACAAATAGAGGAGAACGTATCTTTGTTGACCCCAGCTTTTTGTCTGTAGTGGGTAGAATTATGGTCACATCGTAATCCCTGGGGTCCTGCCATTGTACAGCAAAAAGAACTTTGCAGATGTAATTAAAGTTAAGGATCTGAAAATAGGGATTATTTTACCTGGATTATCCAGGTAGGGTTATCTAATTCCATCAGCCCTCAAGAGCAGGCAATCTTTTCCAGCTAGAATCAAATAGATTCAACAGAGGATTGGAGGTCAGAAAAGATACTTGCATACAGGAAGTCAGATGGATGGAAAGGTTGAGAAGAATTTCACACACTGCTACTGGCTCTTAGAAGAAGAGACCATATTCAAAGAATTCAGACCTTCAGGCCTGCAACCACAAAAAGTGGATTCAGCCATAATATATACATGTGATAATTGCAATAATGTATGTTCCTACAGACTCCCCCTTCTCTTCCCCTCATTTCTCACTCTGCCTGTTCACATAAAAGTAAACATTCAAATCATTAGCATGAGAACCATACATTGACCTGTTCCAAACTGCTGATAGAAAAATGTGCACGCACGCACACACACAGAAAGAAACAAACAACCACTGGCTGGGGGCCATTTAGAGACTTCTAAAGCTTCAGCAAGAATTGATAAAACATCCTACCTCACACATATGACATTCTCATTCCTGACCCCTATCCAACCCTCTGAGTTGTTATTGATTCTTTGGACCATTTGGAGCCTTAATTGTCCCTGGAGCTGATACTAAGTATCTGCACCAGCAGGTCTTATCAGTTGTTGATGCTTTTATTTCTTCTGCTTATTCAGGGACCGTGCCAATCCAGCTGTGAAACATTTTGTACATCTCCTTTATTATATGCAAGATTGTTATATATTTAGTTTTACTATTCTCTGATGCAAACTTTCAATATCTGTTTACAAAATAGTTTGTTCTTCTCCCATTAAGATATGGAACCCACATTCCTTTCCTCTTTATTAAGCTTAGTCTTGCTGACTCTCTGCTAAAGAATAAGATGTAATGGGGCTTGAAAGGAGCGGTAGAGTGCTTGCCTAGCATTCCGGAAGAACTCAGCACCGTTCCCAGCACTGCACAGACTGGCTGTGATGGCATGCACTTATAACCTAAGCACTCAGAAGGTGGATAATCCTCAGCTACATATAAAGTTTGATGTCAGCCTATGACATGAGGCCCTATCTCCAATAAATAAATAAATAATTGAATAAATAAATAAATAAACTAATAGAGTAATATTTTGTATAAAAAGAAATTAAATGGTACTTGGTGACTTCCAAAGGCAATACACTGATGCACAAAAGGACAGCCTCTTCTTATTTCTCTCCCATCTCTCAAGAAACTGGCTATTCAGCTTTGTTCATCAACTAACATTCTGTTAAGAAGTTTTACACACAAAGGGGCCATACATAGGTGTTCTAGCCAATAAGCACCAATGAGTAGGAATGTAAGAAAGGGAGCCCAGTAACTATTTTTCTATAACTACATAAAAGACTATGAGCAATAACCACAGAGCTAAGCCTTATGACCACACCTAGAATCAGAATATGGAAAAGTCAAATCATTAGTATTGCTATGAGCACCTAATTGGGGCACAGGGGTGGGGGAGGGCAGTTATACAACCACAAAGAAGCAGACTGTGGAAAAGTTGACTCTCCCCAGATTAAGTTCCACCTAACAGGCTGAAGTTTTCCCAGTTTTATTTGCCAATATGATGGATCCTAAAAATTATTAAGTTAGAATTCCTTAAAGCCAAGCATATAAACACTAATTCTTTTAATTGCTCACACTTGTCAAAGTTGGCTATCTCTTAACTGGCATGGCCCTGAAGGCCTTCCAGTTTGTAGCGCTTATCTCCTAGGATGATTTATGAGCTAATACCATCGTGCAAATGGCATGTTCTGAGCAGAAGGTCATTAACTCTATTGTTAAATATACATCTATTTTAAGAAACAAAAATAGCAGCCCTAGATTCTTCTTACTGTCTTTGGGGTGCTCCTGCAGTCTGTATTTGTGAAGAAACTAATAGATAATGCAGAGGAGAGAAGTCTAATATAAACTTCAAATCTCAAAACATCTGGGACAGAGACACAGTTGAAAGGAATATAATACCAAACTGTGATCATCTGACAGGAACAAACTGATACTCTGATTTCCTTTGAGCACCTCAGATAAATAAATGTTAGGCTAAAATTTCACATTTCATTTATCAACTCTTAAAGGTAGTTAGGGAGTATGAAATGACAAAGAAAATCACTGGATATATGGAACATTCTTACCAATATCCTGCAGGTAATATTACTCACATTCAGTGTTATACAGAATGCTTTTGCAAACAAAATTTCAGGACAAGATTGTAATTTGTGTAGATGTTTAATGTGGTTTTTGCAAAGTTTTTTTTCAAGAGTAAGAGACGAGAACCAAGACATGTTTTGTCACAGTAGAATGAGAGGGAGTTAATAAGGGAGCTGGCTTAGAATCATCTGTCAAAGAAGAGAATCCTGAGGGAAAGAAATTACTTTTGACTCAAGCCAAGCAGTAAAGTAAATCCTCTATTTTTTAAGCAAACTGATGAAGTGACAATTCTGAGAACCAATCCCTAAATATGTACCTTCAGGGATGACCGCCCAATTAATTTCATTCTTGCTGACATTTCCCATTGCCTTAGAAACTTCTTAATGCATATTAGTGCAGCTAAAATGGATTCCATGAGAAAAAAGATGATAAAGGGTATTTATCTCCCAGCCCCACAAAGAAGCAAAATGTTATTTCAGGGCTTTTTGGAACGAGAATCATGATGTGCTGTTCAAAGTAAACCAGTACAGAGGAGCTACTCCAGCATCCTCCTCACTCGATTAACTCATGAATTTTCAGAACTAAGAGATGTCAATTAAAGTCCATGGGTTTCACAAAGCTAAAATTCTCTGCAATGTCTGAAACAAACCAGACATTCATTTCCTTTAAAAGAAAAATTGACAGCCATGGAAACAGGACCTTAACCTTCTTAACATTCTTTTCTCTGAAATAGACATATACTCTGATAAAGTAAGAATTACAAGTATTATTCTGATATTTATTCTTAAATAATGTTTCCCAAACATTGATCAAGTTACTGCCTCTGTGAAGGAGGAACAGATAGCACTGTGTGTATATCTACAGGTTGGGAAAAATGCATCTGTACTTGACACACACACATATATTCTTATTATTTCCTAAATTATAAAGTTTACCAACAGTTTACAGTGTGTTAGTGTAATAATTTGAATGAGATTCCCTCCCCCAATAAGTCTCAGGTATTTGAATACATGGTCTTCAACTGATGGCTATTTGAGGAGGATAGGAAGTGTGATGTTGCTGGCAGAAGTATATCATTAGGGGCCAGCTTTGAGGTTTCATAAGACTTATACCATTTCAAGTTAGCTCTCTCTGCTTCCCATTTGCTTAACATGTGAACTCTCATTTCTGCTTCAGCTAATAGACCTGCTACTTGTGGCCAGGCTGCCCTGTCACAGTGGACTCTTAGCCCTCTGTAACCAGAAGCCAAAAATAAACTCTCCCTTCTACAAGCAGCCTTGGTCATAGTGTTTAAGTACAGCAATTAGAAAAATGCAATTAGGACAATTAGGTATTTTACATAAAGATGATTCAACTTACATAAACAGATGTACAGGTTACATGCACCATTATGTATAAAGCACTTAAGCATCCTCACATTTTGGTATCTTCCAGATGTCCCAGAACCAATGCCTCACGAATATAGAGAAATTCATGGCATTTATTTTCATTGACAAGGGTGTGGGTGGAACTATACAAATTAATGTCACCAAGAATTTTCCCAAGGTATGAATAAAATGTTGTTAAGACTTGTTAAGACCTAGCTGACTCCACATGGGAGGCCTTACCCTCTCTGAAGAGTGGATGCGGGTGAGGGGAAGTAGGAGGAGTGGGAGGAGGGGAGGAGGAACTGTGGTTGGTATATAAAATGAATAAAAAAAACTTTAATAAAAAAGAATAGCTAAGACCATCAGAATCTGACAGCTCATCAGTATCTTAGGATAATATTAAAGATGGCCCATTTAGGAATTTTTCTACTGGTAACCTAAACCTTGCTACATGACCAAATAAATAACATTTTGAAACTGAAAAATAAAGCTGGCAGCATCTTCAATATAGATATAGCTCAGCTAGCAAAGTGCTTGCTTTGTAAGTATGAGTATTTAAGTTTAGATCTCCAATATCCATATAAAAAGCCAGACATGGTGGCATACATCTACAATCCCAGTAGTGTGGAGATAGGAGGATATCGGGGTTTGCCATCCAGCTGTTCTAGCCGCATCAATGAGCCCCAGGTTCAGTAAAATACTCTGTCACAAGATAGATAGATAGATAGATAGATAGATAGATAGATAGATAGATAGATAGATAGATGATGAATAGATGGATGGATAGATGGATAGACAGGAGACAGGGTGGGAAACAGCTATGGATGAAGATACCCATCATTTGATTCTGAACTCCATACACACAGGTACACCTACAAACACATGCATAACTCTCTCTCTCTCTCTCTCTCTCTCTCTCTCTCTCTCTCTCTCTCTCTCTCTCTCTCTCTCTCTCACACACACACACACACACATACACACACACTAAGAATTTTTAAAGTTTGAACTAAGGGTCCCTTCTGCATAGCATTCAACCTCTCCACCCAACCAGATCCCCCACATCCTTCCCTAGGGTTTAGCTCTTGGAGTCCCACTGTCCCTTCCCATCCATGCCTTCTCTTCCATCTGCCGGATCTAGTTCAGTTCCCATATCAAGTGTCCTGGCTTTGTCTGGCCACCAGTGTTTGTGGAGTAACCAACTTCTAAACTTCCTACAGGACCTGTCCTACGTTCCATCACCCACAGATCCCTTCTGCACAACATCCACACACTCCACTCACCCAGGTCTCCCACATTCTTCTACAGGGTCTAGTCTGGTGGGTCTCCCTGGTCTTCTCACCCACACATGTTCCCCAACCCACCAGAACTAATCTTGAGTCCCATATCCAGTGCCCTAACCTAGCCTGGCTTCAACTTCCTGCACCACAAATGATGCCTAAACTCCTGCCATGGCCCTTCCTACCTGTTCCCACAACCCATTGGCCCCTTCCATGCTCCACTGAACCTTTCAATACAGACAGATAGATCTACCTCCACACTCAAAGTTTGAACCAGGACATACATCTATGCATACCAGACCAGTACCCTCTGTCTACCCGACATCATTGTATCCAAGCCATTACCAGCATCTAGATGCAAACCACCCAAACATCCTACCTTCTACCTCAACCTGCTCAGTCCATAACAGACCCAGAACTAAGAAACTAGTCCACATTCCCAGATCTCATTGCAAAAATGCCAACAATATGGAAAATCAAGCCAGTATCTTCTCCTCAAAATATACAAGTTTTATAGAAATTCTTGACATTGAGAATTACCTAGATGAACACCAAGACATAGAGTTTAAAAGAACAACCGTAACTGTCATCAAAGAATTCAAGGAATTGAAAGAAGGTAAAAAGAAACAGCTCACTGATATTAAGGAGAAAGAACAGAAGAAGAAGAAGAAGAAGAAGAAGAAGAAGAAGAAGAAGAAGAAGAAGAAGAAGAAGAAGAAGAAGAAGAAGAAGAAGAAGAAGAAGAAACACTTGAGTGATGCCCAAGAAAATACAAAGAGAAGGCTAATGGAAATGACAAAGAAAATCCAGGATTTGAGACTGGAATTCAATCAGAAGATAGAAACATTGCAGATGACTCAAGATAAAATGGTAATGAAACTGAAGAACTCAGTAACTCAACTAGGAAACTCATTGGGAAGTCTTACAGGTAGAATGAATCAAACAGATGACAGAATATCAGGACTTGAAGATAAAGTAGAAGATCTAGACCAACTAGACCAAATAAGCACAGAATATTTAGAAAATTAAAACACAAGAAAGGAACATACATGAAATGTGGTACACCATGAAAAAAAAACAAACCTTAAAATTATAGGCAAAGATAAGAGGGAAGATTTCCAAATTAATAGCATTAAACAAAATTCAACAAGATCATAGAAGAAAATTTCCCAAGACTAAGGAAAGACACACCCATAGGATACAAGAAACACACAGAGCACCAAGTATACAAGACCTGAAAAGAAAATATTCAAGGCATGGCATAGTTAAAACACTAACTATACAGAACAAAGAAAGTGTATTGAAAGCTGCAAGAGAACAAATACAAGTTAAATATGAAGGAAAACCCACCAGAATAACAGCCAATTTCTCAACAGAAATTTTGAAAGCCAGAAGAAAATGGAAAAATATGTTCCAAATGCTAAAATATGATGGCAGCCAGCCTAGACTAATATGCCCAGCAAAACTATCCACCATGACTGAATGAGAAAGAAACATGTTCCAGAATATAAACAACCTAAAATTTTTATAGCAAATAAAACATACCTAAAGAAAATATAGAAAGCAATATTTTAGGTTGAAGAAAGAAATAAGCATAACAGAGACTGTGGAACAAAATAAAAAGCCATAATTATTAAATACAAAGTACCACTGAGAACACAGAGAACATCAAAAATCAACAATATAATTTCAATAATAGCTTTAAATATTCTGCAATTAAAAGACAGAGACTGACTGAATGGACAAAGAAACAAAATCCATCTACCTACTGTCTACAAGAAACAAATGGAACCAGGAAGCAATAAGACATCATTATCATAATATCTGCCAAAAAAGACTTCAAACTAAAAGTAATTCAAAGAGATTTTTTAAAAAGACAGTTCATTCTAAGGGAAACAGTTAACCAAGAAAACATTACTATCCAAAATATATATGTACCAAACTCAGAGGTGTACAATTTCGTGAAAATTATCTACTACTGGAATTAAAGACATAGATAGTAGGTGATTTCGACACCCTAATTTGAACAATAGGCAGGTCATCTGAAGAAAAATAAACAGAGAAGCTTTAGAACTAATTGGTATCATACATCAAAATAAGTATAGTCTTTATCCCTTCTTCATCAAGAAAGCACTGTAAAAGATGGAGAACACTACAGAAAATCAGAACCAATCAAAACGCAGAGTTGTGGAACCTAATCACAATGTATACATCTATGAAATGCTTCCTACACCTGAAGATCAGGGAATACTGCAAAAGAGGGGACAGAAACATTGTGGGAATGAGTGGGTTGGGTAGGTGGCTGTAAGACTGTGCCTCCTAGTAATATCAGAAGCTAAAATCTCACCAACACGACTGCCTAAACATGACCTGAACATGGCCTGCACCAGGACAGCACCAAACATGCCAAGGGGAAAGGGGAAAAGACCATCAGGCCTCAACCTACACAAATAACTATAGGCAGCTAAGGAATGCTAACAGTTTTAGGCAGAAATAGTCTTTCCCAGAGGAGAGCACACCAATTGGTTATTCAATACTAAATGGTCAGCCTGGAAAACATACATGCAAGTAATATACAAAGTGAGTGGGCTATATTCAAGAATATAGATGTATATTCATATATACATATGTGTGTAACAACAATTCATGAAAAAGTGAGCGGGAATTTTAAAGAGAACAAGGGCAGGTATATGGTAGGGCTTGGAGTAGGAAAATGATGTAATTATATTATAATTTCAAATATAAAAAATAATATTTTTAAAAAATTTGAACTGTTATTAATTAGATTTAAAAGGTCAGGATGACTTGCCTAGACTTATGACTATGCTACTACATGAAGATGGTCATAGAGATATTGAAAAGTCTTTACTGAAATCACCAGCTTTGAGTCATAAGATTTTACAGCCTTAAATCTAGAATGCTTATGAATAATTTCGATTGAGAATGGAATGGAATAGACAAGCTGAAAAATAGTATGAGAAGAGCTGAGAGCCAAGGACAGACAGTGGAGCAGTTGGTTATAGATTATCATCTGCCATTAGCAAGGAGCTGTAAAACCATCTGTCATTTTCCTTTGTACTTTTGACTAAAGTCAGAAATGCATAAAGTACTGGTTAAGCTTTAGGCCTCTTAAAGTTAACAACTGAAAAAAACAATTGTACATATGTGTTCCATAGAAGGCTGACAGACAGAGTCAAGACTGGGCATATAAGAACATCAAAAGGAGATGGTGATATCCACAGCTTGAAGGAAGAAAGGATGCAAGGGTCTAGTGTTTCTGGAAGCCAAAAGAAAGAAAGGTGTTGAACAGGATAGTAACAAAGAGTCCAAGATGGCATAAAGAATCCCATCGACGTCATGGAAACTTGACTATCGGACAAATTTTAAAAGCTAGTCCACCAACTCAGCTTTGGGGGATGATAGCACTATAAAGCTGCAAATTCCTTTCCAAAGGAATCAAGCAAAAATACTGCACAAAATAGTCAATAAGCATCCAATTTAGGTCTCTGACAATTGGCCAAAAATGAGCAATAAACTGAAAAACCTTCAATCTGAAGAAACTGCTAGAACTGGGGAATAAATAGGCATCTTCCTGGGACTGCTCCTGACCCTCCCTCCCGGGGCAATAGGAAATTCACTTTCTCCAAGAAAGGGTCAGATGAAAATGCAGCTCTCTCGACTAAAATATGGCAAGCTCGATAGAAAACGAAGAAGGAAAATCCAGTCAGAAATTTCAAAGAGAAGATCCTGAAACTGGAAAATGAACAATGATGATAACAATACTAGGTCTGCTGTGCGGGTGACCACAGAAAGCCCATTGGAAAGCAAACCCCAAGGAAGCCAGAGGGGTGCCTGACTTTGAAGGCACTTGAACTATTCAAAGGCTGGAGCACTAGGTCTGCCCTGCTTCTTGTCTGAGCATGAGCTTGTATACACTGGGATAATCACCAATAAGTGAACCTTTAAAAAGTAAAATAAAATAAAGGGCTGAAACCTGAACACAGGAATCTACAGCCACATATGTCCAGAGAGAGACATTGCACAGTGTCTACAGCAAATATACAGGAAAAATCTCAGAAAAGTAAATTATCACCCAAACTTGATACATTATATTATCTAAAATGTCATTTTTCAACAACAAAAAAATATACTACAGGAAAGAAAAATAGGAAGAGGATGAACCAATAGAAAATTACTCTGAGTTAATCCAGATAATAGATTTAAGAAGGATTTGAAAGTGGCCATTATAATGTGATTCAAAGAATTAAGCTATATTCAAAAAATTAATAGTAAGATGGTAGCAATGACTACAAATAAATAACAGAAATAGAAAACATTTTTTAAAAATAAACAGTTGAGAGCATAAAAATAGAAATTATCTGATCTAAAGAACATTTTTAAAGCATTGAAAAAGTGAAGTATAGCAAAAGTTTTGTAAAATAAGGATATAGTATCTATACCTCCCAGAACTGACATGATAAAATCAATTAAGAATTGTAAAGCATATACTGGGGAGATGGTCAATGGGTAAGCGCACTTCCTATTAAAGATGCATGACCCGAATTCAGATCCCTAGCACCAACATGAAAGTCAGGCCACACATGCCAGCAGCCCACCATTGGGAACGAGCAGACAGGTGGATCCTAGAAGCTTACTGGCTAGCCAGCCTAGCTGAAAAAGAAATAGTGATAAATTCAATGAAAGACATGTCTCAAAAACTAAGGTGGGTAATGGTAGAGGAAGCTCTCTGATGTCCTTCTCTGGTCTCCTTGGGAACATGCATAATCACAAATGCTACACACACACACACACACACACACACACACACGCACGCATGCACAAACCATGCAAATACACACATAAATTTAAAAGCACTTCTTATGATATTGTAAATACACAGCAATTGTCAGCTGCTTTCACCATCATCAACACTATTAAGATCAACAATGTTTTCTTTCCTAAAGGAAGATGCAGTGGCTAGCTTAACATGTGTTTAAAAGTTTTTAGGGATATTTTCTTATCTGCTTATAGGAAAAAGATAAATAGATCATAACTGTTACTGGATCAAAATGATAGTTTTCAGTTCTCTGACATGGACTACCTCAGTGAGCATCTTTTAGTTCAGTTTCTCAACCTTCCTATTGTTGCAACCCTATTATACAGTTCCTCATGTTGTAGTGACCCCCAGCCATAACACTATTCCTTTGCCACTTCATAACTGTAATTTTGCTACTGTTATTAATCATAACATAAATATCTGTGTTTTCTGATAGTCTTAGGTGACCCCTGTGAAAGAGTCATTAGACTCCTGGGGGTTGTGACCCACAGGTTGAGAACCACTATTCTAGTTGCTTCTTAATTATACAAACTCTTCTATATATCTAATCATACTAAAGTATTTGTTCTTCAATCTCTTCAAATGTTTCTACCTGCATATGAAAATGCAGAGAAATGTATATAGAAATATTATCTATATATGTGTTTATAACTACAGCTAGAAATAGCTTCAGTGCTTGCATCCTAATGAAAATTCTTCTGATATGTGTTGATGCTGAGACCGGGAAGTCTGTAATAGGTGAAAGATCTGTACCACATAATATTAGAAAAGAGAGCTGGAAATCCATGACACAGATTTTGCTAAAACAAAATAACTGTCAAGCTGGCTACTCTGAGTTGAGGAGAATTACAGAGTTTAATCTAAAGTGATTCCACTGCCCACCAATGTATTTATCGATTTCACTTTTTTGAAATACTCACTCTGTTTTGGGAACAGCTTTTCTTAGCCAGAAGAAATCAGACTGTGCTAAATATTTGCGGGTTTGCAGCACATTGCCAAAGTAGTCCGATTCTGAAAATTTCATCTGCATAAAACAAACCACATCATTATTGTTCGAAATGCAGATAAGAGACGATTTAAAAATAGACTTCAGCCCACCAAGGAGCAATGAGAAGAGAAGCTATGGCCCTCAGAACATCACTCAGCCATAACTCAGGGTTCACAAAGCCATGAAATTTAATCTCAGTAATTTTCTTTTAACATAAAAAGCTCAGAAATCAATATGGTCATTTCTGGATCACAGGGAAGAAAACAAGAGAAGCTTCAGTTGTTTACTGTGTTCTGTTTACTTTATAATTGAAAATCCCACTTTACCCTTTGCTAAACATATCATCTTAGAGCTGAAATTTCTTGGCTCACGAGTTCTTCATCCTTTCTAAAATGTGTGCTTTATTTATTTGTCACATGAGATTCTTCTAATCACATTCTGGGTATTCATCTGAAACCTCATTTAGCTTATAGATGATGATTTAGTCAAATGCTAAAATCCAATTTACTGTATTTGGCATTTGTTCATAAAGGAAAAATGGAAGTAATTCACAGACCTATTCTCCACCCTGAGTACAATGGAGTCACCTAAATAATTTAATTATTAACAAGATTTATCTATTAACATGAAAAAATGCTCTAATTGCTAAAAACCAAAATTACAGAGGCAAATCACAGATTATAGACTGCATGGAACTACAGGAAATTGAGGACTCACACAATGTTGTCTGCTAAGATAATGGGCTATCTAGTTCCTTTTTTCTGGAAAGCGAGTAATCAACAATTTCAGTTCTATTGCATTGCATCCGAAGCTAGCGCTGCTTCACCCACGTATTATAGTGACGCTTGTATTACAGTAAAAGCAAGAGTTTGTAGTGGTCTTGAAAACTTCGCTTCTGAAATCTCTTACTGGCATAAGAAGTTGAAAAGTAAAAGAGATATGTAACTCCATTAATAAGAAAAACATATGTGAGTAAGTAAACAACCAAGAATAAATTCTTTTTTAAAAGTGCTCACTATTATTTTACTGGGCTATTATAATTGCACAGAAGAGTAGGATTCGCTGGCATTACCTTACATGTATATAAGGTATTTTGATCTTATTTTCTCTTCCTACTACCTATACTTATTTCTCTCCCCTCCCCACTTTTCCTTCTATGTTTTTTTTTTCCCACAAATAAGAGAAAGCATGTCAGGTTTGTCTTTATGTTAGGTACCCAAAGAAATTTCTGTATGCTTAATGAAATCCACAATTTGAATTTCCATTTTCTCTCATTTAAATAATAGAGCAATATACAAGATACATGTGCTTAGATGAATGAGAGGTCGTGCACACACACATACACCCATACACAGTGAGAATTTGCATATCTACACACATATATACAGGGTATGGCTCAAAATGCTTAACCATCCACACATACAAAATACCATAGAAATTCCCCACAAGTAGCCATGTAATGGTGACCAAGAGCCTCAATCAACACACCATAACCACATGCCCTACCTCTATGCTAGGGTGAGAGAACAGTACTCAGCCTGCTCTGGCCAGTAGAACACTCCAGATGGAATCTACTATGTGAGAGATAAGGTGAGAAGGGGGATGGAGGGGAGGGGAGGAGAGGGGAAGGGAAGGGAGAGAAGAGGAACAGAGTAGAGGGAAGAGGAGAGGAGAGGAAAGGAGGGGCAAGACAAGACCAAGACTAGACTAGACAAGACAGAGAAGGCACCCTAGCTAGAGCAGACAAAAGCCTGGAGTTCTTAATTTCCAGTTTACTTCAACTTTCTTTTTTCCCCCACCTCCCAACCTATTTCCTCTGATTGAAATACCCAGTGTAAGTTTTTTGCTCTTTTCAAAACTGGCAAAAACCAACTTTCCAGTCTATTTCCATTAAGCATCAATGAAGTAAAATGTATACTTTATATGGCTAATTTGAATACTGACACTCACTTCCCCTCTTAGCCTAACCAACAGGCTTTCCTACATACTGATATCATTTCAAATTAATGGTAGTTCATTTCTTACTGCTTTTAACAAAGACTACAGGAAAACAGTTGTTCAGAAATGCATTGCACAGTATCTCAATTTGCCGTGTCATTCTCAGAGGGAAATCATATTCTCTGATTCTTTTTCACGTTTGCCTCTCAATTCTTTTCATTTCTTCTTATCTCCATATGAGCTCAACTATAGTTTGCACCCTTTCTCCCTGACCTCCATCTGATCCATCTCCTAATCGCTCTTCTCTTCCCTGTTGTGCCTGCTGAATCATATCTTTACCTGGGTCAAACTGAGCAAGCTGCTTTTCATTTCCAACAACCTCTTACACTCAGAGCTTGCACTAGTGTAAATTGCTCATGGGCTCTCTAGTAGTCCTTATCTACATGTTTATTAAAATTGAAAACACAGTACCATTGTGTATCCATGATAGTTCAGTCATTTTTCTATTAACCTCCATGGCATGGTTTACAATCGCATCATGCCTTAGCATCTTTTCTGGTTGGGCTTTATTCGTTTTTCTCTATCAGTTTCTGAACACAAATGGGTTTTTACTTTGTGTATTTTGATTTTTTTCACATTGGCTTTTTAAGCTGTTTGAAATGCTTAGGTATAATTTCAATCTGTTCAGGCAATAAGTCAGATGAAAACCATTTCTTTACAAGAGTGCTTTAAAAGCTTGGTACCTGGTGGCTGCAATTGAGCCCCTGGAGAAATGTATCCTGTTTGATATCTGTTTTATTTTCACAAAAGATACTGCATTCTGTGAAGCCTGAAGTCTGGGACTCTCAATTTGGACAGCAGCAGACTGCCAACAAAACCTGATCAACTAAGTATTTCAAGCAATCTCTGGATGCTACCTGATTGGATTATGGCTTGGGACAGTTCCATCTATATAGCCTTTTAAATCAATTTGAGGGACCTGGATACTGCATGCATTAATTCATCATGACTTTGGCTTTTCCAGACCAGAAAAAACCCACCACTATCATAAGTGCAAATTGAAGATGTCATAGCTAATGCTTATGTTTGTGTTTATGTGCCAGTGCAGGCTTTGAACATGTTATTTGATCCTTATGACAATCCTGTATGGGAGAGATTATTATCATTCATTATGCAGATAATGAAATTGAGGCACAGAAAGATACATAATCTGCCTCGGGTCCCACAGTAGTAATAGAAAGCATGAGCATTTCACTTTAAGCATTCTTGGATTCATGCTCATAACCATTACTCTCCCATATCCTGATTTAGGATACTTACCAACCACACAGAATTATGCAGGTAAGTAACCAGGATCTCCTTCTAGAGTACTTTGTACCCTAGAGATGGTATTCTTAGCAGCAGCAGTTCTCATTTTGACCCACAGAAATATCTTGTCAAAATGTTAGGCATATGGGTGGTGTAGGACAATTCTATATTCTGTCAATTATGTTTTAAATAAATGCTGATTGGCCACTAGCCAGGCAGGATGTATAGGTGGGACAACCAGACAGGAAGTAGAGGCGGGGCAAGGAGAATAGGAGAATTCTGGGAAGCAGGAAGCTCCCTCGGCAGTCCTGCCCAGACCACTGAAGAAGCAGGATGTGACCTGCCCCACTGAAAAAGGTACTGAGCCATGTGGCTAACATAGATAAGAATAATGGGTTAATATGAGCTACAAGAGCTAATAAGAAGCCTGAGCTAATGGGCCAGTCAGTTTATAATCTTATGGAGACCTCTGTGTGATTTTCTTTGGGGTTAAATGGCTGTGAGAACTAGGCAGGAAAGAAACCCCAACAAGCAGGCCCTCATGCTACATATGGGTGTTTGGCCTACATTTATGTATGTGCAGCATGTGTGTGCTCATGCCAAAGGAAGCCAGAAGAGCGTGTCAAATCTCTTGGAATTGAGTTACAGAATTTTGTGAGCCACCACATGAGTGAGGGACTAGAAACCAATCCTCTGAAAGAGCAGCCAGTGCTCTTAACCACCAAGCCGTCTTTCCAGCCCCCATAACATTACTTTTTATAAGGATCCTACTATGTGTCAGACATTGAGCTACATAGGTGCTTTTAAATTCATACAATCTCATTTTCTCAGATCTCTCCGATCAAAGCTCAGGGACCCCCATGAAAGAGGAGGCAGAAAGAGTATAATGGGGCAAAGGGCACTAAGAGAACAAGGACCTCTCAATC
Organism: Ondatra zibethicus; assembly: GCA_004026605.1. Classification (NCBI taxonomy): domain Eukaryota; kingdom Metazoa; phylum Chordata; class Mammalia; order Rodentia; family Cricetidae; genus Ondatra; species Ondatra zibethicus. Next base: position 16,791 of record PVIU01014821.1, read on the forward strand.
AACATCATCAGTGAAGGGGTACTAGCCCACTCATGTGGCTCTGGCAGGCTTTGCCCTTCTCCCCCATTGCCTCTACCTTCCTAAAATCCATTAGACTACATTCCTAAAGCTAGCCACCAAAGTCTGTTCCCTTATTTAGCCATTTCTTCCTCCTGAGGCTGACTACCAGTGTCCAGCAATCAGAAGGCCCTTTGGCTCACCTAATTAACAATTCCAATTAAAATTAAATACCTCATCCTAACACGGAGTTTACAAACTGCCATTTGTCTATGTGCCACATCTGTCTCCTCTATCCAGAGGTAGTCCTTTGTACCTCTGGGACAAATGCCCCTTCCCTTTCTCCCTCATCTCCTATTTCCTTTACCACTGCAACCCAGCCCATTCTAACAGAGACCTCCCCTTCTTCTCCTCTTAAAAATTCTACCTGCAAGGTCATTTGCTGCTATTTTGCTGCCTGAGTCAGAAAGCAGCCACTTCAACTTTTCTTCCAAACTTAATAAAGGATCTCACTGTGAAAACAGGTGTTTGGTTGTGGTCTGTGCCTAATCTGGAGCCTGGGAGGAAGCCCCACAGTTCGGGGGTCTCTTTCAAACAAAGCTCATGTGAACTCACAGAGACTGAAGAAGCAGGCACAGGGCCTACACAGACCTGCACCAGGCCCCATGGGCTTATATTAAGGCTTCCAGTTTAGTGTTTTTGTGGGATTCCTGAGTGTGTGGATGAGTGTCTCTGATTATTGTGCCTTCTCTTGGGCTCTTTTACTTCTGTTAATTTACCTTGTCCAACTCTGATGTAATAGTTTTGTTTTTTATCTTATCTTTTAAAAATTAAGGAATAAAATATGTATCTCAATAAAAATGATTAAATAAATAAATAAAGGAACTTCTGGAGGTTAAAAAAAATGAAGTAATGAATAAATGAAAACTTACCAAATAGAGTAAACTACAGAACTGTCATTTATACCTGCTGGGACCAGGGAGATCAGGTTTCTCTAATGGAGAGACACTGAGTATATCAATCACTCCAGGGCAGATCCCACACTCAAGAGTAGTTGACCAACATATAATGGACACCACAGTTTTTTTGTGTCTGTGCTTTTATTTGGTTATAGTTTTGTGCTTTTAGTTTTGGTTTGGGCTTTTTCTTTTCTTTATGGGCGCTGTTTTATTTTGTTTTCTTGGATTTTGGAGTGTATTGGGTTCCTGTTTGTTTTATGAGAAAGAACTTAAAGTTGGATGGGAGGGAGATGGTATGGACAGACTTAGGGGAGGGGAAAAATATGATCAAAATATATTTAAATTTAAATATTACATTCATTAAAAAATACCCAAATAGCCAAAGGGAACATAAGTAAAATCTGTACAAGGTTAAATGATGTTAACCTCTAGACAACATTCTGTCCCTCCACCCTCAATAAACATCCCCCACCAAGTCTCCCAAATGGACTCCTCTATTCTACCAGAACAGCTTCCTGATCAGATAGATGTCCCTGAGATCCCCTTTGTTATGATCTTTCCTGTCACCTGGTTACCCTGTCCTCTTAAGAGACAAGCCCCACCCACTCGGCCCCTTCCGCTGAGGCAAGAGGATCTTCTGCCTCTTCCAGCCAGTGCTCTCTTTCTCTTCCCATTCCTCTTCTGAAGAGATGGCTGCTGCCTCTCTCTCTCTCCCTCTCCCTCTTCCATTCCCTTCCATAACCCACTAAATAAACTCTATATCCAAACTTTTTCTGCATGGCATATCTGCTTGTCTCTCACCTGCCGCAGTCTCCCACCTGCCAAAGGGACCAGCCAACGCCTTGGGTCACCCATCGACCCCCCCCCAGGCCTCTGGCCCACCCTGGTCTCCCACCCACTGCTGCCCCACTTGGGATACCCCCTGCTTTAGAGAATAACACCCTTCTTTGACTGAAGCCAGTGCTTTCTGATCCCCGACTGTAGCCCTGGATCCAATACTCTATGTGGCACTAAAAAGATCACCCAAATTGTTTCACTCCTCACATCCTTTGCTACAAGATCCTCATAAATTCATTGACTTCATAGGATCAGGAAAGACAGGGATAACAACATAGTGTACATTTGTGTGCCAAGTGTTTCAACATTTCATTATCATAATAATAAAATGTTCAGAATTGGGACTGTAGAGGTGGCTCAGTGGTTAAGAGGAACCAGAGGACCTGGGTTCAATTCCCAGAACCCACATGGCAGCTCACAACTGTAACTCCAGTTCTAGGGGATCTGACACCATCATATAGACATACATACAAGCAAAACACCAATGCACATAAAAATGAAAACAAATAAAGTTTTAAAAAATGTTCGGAACCATTAAAACAGTATAGAAGAGAAACTGTTAAGTAAGATGCTAGCACAACTATTTTCTTCCAGAGCAGTATCATCAATTTGGGGGAGGCCATATTTTGAAGACAAATGTGGAAAGACTCACGCCCATGGAGGTACAATGTTTTTGTTACCTAGAAAATAATTTAGGATCACAAAAAAATATTGCATCAGGGTGTTTCAATGCATTCTATTGTGGCGGTTTGAAAGAAAATGGTCCCCAAAGGAAGCAGCATTATTAGAAGGTTTGGCCTTGTTGGAGTAGGTGTGGTCTTGTTGGAGGAAGTGTGTCACTGTGGGGGCAGGCTTTGAGGGATCAGTGTGACAATCAGTAGGTCTCCTGTGCCTGCAAGATGAAAGACACTTGGCTATTTCTCCAGCACCATGCCTGCCTGTATGCCACCATGCTCCCTGCCATGATGGACTGAGCATTTGAACTATAAGCAAGCCACCACAATTAAATGCTTTCTTTATGAGTTGCCATGGAAAAATAATAAAAATAAAAATAAAAAGAGTTGCCATGGTCATGGTGTCTCTTCACAGCAATAAAAACCCTAACTAAGACATCTATTATCCTCAAGTCACTGAGATCTTTCAAAAAGTTCTCCAAATATTTATATATTACAAAGATTTTTTTAAGAGAAGTAGGCATTTATTTCCACGTTTCTCAAATTAAGCTGGGTATTTTTATAACTTCTACATTTACTTCCATTTTTGACATGCAGTAAGTGGTATGAAATACTTGTTCTTTTAATGCTATTTTAACTATTGACATCTAATGGATACAAACAGAATGTGAGGTGACTTTCTTCCACACTAGCACTGAGATATAATAAATACTATTTCCATCTGAGCATAAAGTCAATATCAAACCTGTTCAAAAGCATCAGATCACTCCTAGGGGAAAATGTGAGTAGAAAGTGTTCAATTTAATCAGTACAAGTAACACCTTCTTGATGACTGAAATAAAGAAACTTTTAAATTCAGACTTTATCTCACATGTAAAGGGTCTTATAAAATTCTGATAGTCAATCACAAAGCTAGCACTATTTACAGATAAGCCAAATGCCAAACCACAGGTTCAACAAAGAACTAGACCTATGAGCCATAGTTATGAAAAGCATTTCAAGACTACTGTTTAAAGGAAGTCCAGTGCTGGAGCTGGAGCGATGGCTCGGGGGTTAAGAACACTAAGCTGCTCTTCTAGACAACCTGGGTTTGATTCTCAACACCCACATTGGGCGGCTCATAATCATCTGTAACTCCAGTTCTAAGGGATACAATGCCCTCTTCTGGTCTCTGCGGCCAGACACACATGCCGGCGAAACACTCATACACATAAAATACATACATTTAAAGAAAAAACAAGAAATTTCAGTGAATTGTGAAAGCAGGGCTTTTCTGTGAAGGAGAAAAGGTCTTCTGAACTATTTATTGGAACAGAAATAGCAGTAGTCGTCATTAGAAAGGGCTTTAATGAAAAATATGGATCTCAAAACACTAGAATAAAAAAGAATTATTACCATTCCTCATCAGTAACTTACTGCCAATATACAGTTCAATGCACAATAAATTATAGAGTCATACATATATGCACTTAATTTGCCAAACCAGTCATAAAGTTTAATGAAGTTAACTCTCAACAGGCAGATTTATGTCTATCCATTTAATATGGATGAAGAAAATAAAAAATACTTAACAACAAACGTGACGCATTCACCATTAGAACACATCCACTAATTGTAAAATACTCAATTTGGTGAATTATTTCCATTTGCTTTATAATGTCCACTCATCTTTCTGACACTTCCTGTATTTGGAATCTGCACTAAATCTTGAGATAGGCCTGGCAAAGTCAGGCTCATATATAGCCAAGGAATTAATCAAAAGTTGGTACTTTCTGGCACCACCAGGTTTAATTGCTTGGACTTGGGTTAGTTAGTAGGCACAAGGCCAGTAAAACCTGCCAAAAAAAATACAGTAAATTTAGCACTTACTGCCTTGAGGTCTTCATTAACATGAGTATCATTCATTATAAATTCTGGATAGCCAACTTTTGCCAAAACAGCTCTTGCCTATAAAAAAGAAAAATGAGAAATATGTCAGAGTTTCCTCACTTAAATCATCAATAATCACTGAGTACAGGGCTTCAGTCTTCACCTGAAAACTCCATTGACTGAATGTCTTCTATATGCAAGTCACTGCAAATGATAAAACAAAAAAAGACTTACCACCCATCCTCAATGTGCTGCAAATGCAGTGAGTGTAGCACAGACAATAACAGACTGCGAGCACAGCTGATAGACGCGAATGTCTGAAATACATTTTCAAAATCTACAGCAAGAAAACAAGTTCTTTAAAGAACCTGAGCTGGGTGGTGGTGGCACACACCTTTAATCCCAGCACTCGGGAGGCAGAGGCAGGCGGATCTCTGTGAGTTCGAGGCCAGCCTGGTCTACAGAGTGAGTTCCAGGGCAGGCTCTAAAGCTACAGAGAAACCCTGTCTCAACCCCCCCCAAAAAAAAGAACCTAAAGAAATTGTTTATCATACATACATGTGCAGCAGGTATGTAAAAGGGAATATTTCAACATCACTAATGATAAGGAAAATGCAAATTGAAAGCACAGTGAAATATGATCCGGCACGTGCTTAGCTGGCTACTATAAAGAAGGGCTGGTGGGGAGCGGAAGAACTAAAGAATACTTACCTGCCACTGTGGAAAACAGACTGCTCAAAAGCTAAAACCGAAATCACTGTGAGATCCAGCAATTCCTCTATTGGGTGAAGCCATCAATAATAGGTACCCCCTCTCCAAATGAAATCAGTATATCAAAGAGCCATCTGGACTCCCATGATCATAGCAGCACTATGTGCAGCCGCCAAGAAACAAAGATGACCTACTGATTGATGTGTGTAGATAAAGCGTAGTGTACGTTAACGCATACAACAATGGGATAATATTCCAGTACAACAGGGTGATAAAATCGGGGATCATTGTGGTAACTGAAATACACTAGACACAGAAAGACAAGAATCACTGAAAGAATAAAAGGAGCATGCGGTGAAGCAGAGCTGTGAAATGACCTGGGGCCTGCTGCAATGTTCAGAAGCTCGTGTTTGTAGGCAAAATTCAAGCCCACATTGATCCACAGGGTCAGTTGAGTGTTTAGATTTTTAATGTTTTCACCACAAAAAGTGATAAATACATAAGGTATTGTATATGCCAGTGAATTTCTATTAGCCATTTTACAAGGTATACCGATGTCAAAACATCCTGGTGTATATCGTGAATATGTAAAAAGTGATCCTACAATACATTAATATGAAAAACAGGTATACAGGAAATTCATGGATTATTCATGGAAACTCCCACTGCCATGCTAACAAGTCTTTTCTGTTGCGGTTCTTCAGATAAGTGTGGGTTAAATATTTCCAAGGGGAGTAAAAAGAGATGAGTCATGCATCAGAATGATTATCCATGCAGCTCTGTGAGTGATGGCCAGAACACCAGAAAGATTGGAGGCAGGGGGTCCAGAATAATTTAAGATGCATCACATCCTAGTCACCCGCTTGATAGACAGAGGTACTAATGATTCCCTTCTTTGTTTTGCAGCATGCAGGGAATAGATAAAGGGAAAATCAGTGTGAGTGCCCGTCTAGAGCAACAGCTGGCAAAGTGTGGCCTAAGGACCAATTTCAGGCCTCTTCTACCTGTTTTCATAAAGGAAATTATGCTGGAACACAGCCACACTCATTCATTTACCTATTATCTATAACTGCGCCTGTGCCACAACTCCTGAACTGAGTCACTGAAACAAAAACTCTGGGGCCCACAAAGTCTCAAATATTTGAACTAGGCCTTTGGAAGAAAGCTTTCCAGCCCTTGTTCTAGAGACAATTTGCAGCTTCATGTGAAGCCCTCCCCACCATGTCCTTGTTATTCACTTTGAGAAGCTAATTCTCCTTCTCCCAGCAGTCATTAGTTACCTGTAGATCTTTGTCTAGGGGCGGAACAATTCTTTTCCCTTCCACGTTAACATGTCCATTGATAATACCATTGTTCTGGTCTTGTTCCTGCAGCCATTTCTAGAGTCTTGTCTTCTCTAATTGCCAGCACCAGAAAATCTGAAGGCCCATGTATAATCACAGTTCATTCTGGGCTGTTGATCTCCCTTCTGTCATTCTGAGCTCTCCCTCCTTACAGGCAACTCTTAGCCAATGATTGACTGTGGCGGGATCATGAAAGCCCAGCATCTTCACTTCAGTTCAGGGCAAGCTCAAAGGTATAATTTACACTAGCAGGTTCCTCACAGGATCAGACTGCTTCCAAACTGGCTTCTGAAATCGCATCCTCCCCTCAGCTCTTTCCTGTCTTGGTCTAGTTTCTCCCATTCTGCTGCTGTTTTTGCCTGCAAGTATTTGCTAAATGAATCATTTACATGTGAATCTGTATTTCCAGGTCTACCTTCAGAGGAGCCAACAAAAGACCCAGGCAGCCCCGACCCATTAGCTGTATTCCAGCAAAGCCTCAGTGCAAAACCAGTGACCTCCTACACTGCTCTGGCTAATGACATTTCTTCTCTAGTCCCTTCCAAATCGCCGCATTCAAGAAATAAATAAAGTGAGATAGTACGTCTCCCTTATCTTTTTTTAGATAGAAAAAAATATTAAATATCATCAGAAACTTCCAACTCAAGATTTAGGATTTTAGAAGTGCCGCAGGACACAGCTCTAATGGGTTTTGCTGTTCCAGGGACTTGCATAGAGCACAGATCAAATTCTGCCTTCAAAAGCCTGTGAGCTACACTAAAAGCTTAATAGGATAACAGGACATTACAACTCTCCCAAGACCACAAAACAATGTCACATGTCTATAGGCTTCCTCTTTCTGAAACTACTTACTTTCCTAGTTGTAGCTAATTTCTCAGCATAACTTAGTGACTCGTCACAAGTCACACGCATCATTTTAACAAAGAACTGTAGATTGTTCTTTTCAACACAGACACACACCCAAAAATCTACACGACGAGCTGAGTCATGCACAATTGTTTGCTGAACACTGGCTTTCCCAATGTGCACCAGTGAATTCTGCATTCTTTTTCAGACCGCGTTCTTTTACAGTTTCATAGCATATGTGAGCTCCTGTACTGCATATGTATAGTACTGAATCCTTTCTTGTTTATTTAGCATCACCACAACTTGAAGAAAATCAGAAGAGAAATGCAAGGAATCCAGATTTCCCTACCAGGAACACACAAATAAAATCAGGTAGTGATTCTAATAGCAGATCAGTAGAATATTCTTTTTTGCCAAAAATGAATATGGATTTTTGTATTCTGTGTCTAATATTCCTTCTTCTAGAGTTTGTTGCGAAGGTCCCCCACAATTCCAAACCATCCCATTTTTCCCTGAGAAGCTTCAGAAATGCATTGTTGAAAACCCTATTGGGCATGACTTTAAATCAGACTGTCAACAAGAAAAACTCATAGGGCCTTAGAAAGCTGAAGAGATGTAGATATCATTTATTTACTGAAGCAGCATTAGTGGGGCCCATGTCTATCTGTGGACAGTAGATACAACATGCTGCCACCAACTTCCAAGCATTCTCCTGGGAAGAACCTGTACAGAACACTGTAGAGGCCAACAGTGGCCACTGGCAGCCTTGGCCTTTACTTCCCAGCCCTGCAATGGTTTAATAACCCTCCACTCATGTTAAACATTTTCCTGTTTGATGCACTTAGAAGTTTGATTCCTGCTTACAGACTAAGGCAAAAAGAGACACATCACTTCCCAGCATATTCAGGATGAGAGAAGTAACCCACCAATAGCTGGTTGGCTTGTTGAAGGGCAAGGCATTAGTAAAGCACGTCTGAAATCAATTATCCCACTGGTTACAATGACAAGAGGAAAAGGCAAGTCACCATATAAATACTGAGGAAATAATGGGATCAATGTTTAACAGATGGCATATTAGGTCCAGTAGGAAACATTTTGCAGGCTATTTGAGGCTGATAAAAAAAAAACTCAAGGGTTTTCTATAACCAGTTATTTCCATCCATTATTCCATGCACACATCTGGAGAGAAGCTGCATTTGACAGCTGGTCGTCCCTCCCCTGTGGAAGAGACACAAGCAGATGATCATCTTCACTACTTCTTTATCTGTAGACTATTTCTCTTCTTAAGTCAAAACTGCCTAGTGTATAATACATATTGATCTATTCTACTGCCATTCTCTTATTATAGAGCCCAGTTCTGCTCAGGATGACAATAGAACAAACCAAAAATATATAGATTCTTGTACAGGTTCCTTAACAGATTTGGCTGCAGTAAAAGATTTGGGTCAATAGCATATAGATTAAAATGTTTTATGCATTTCTGAGCATCTATTTTACAAAAGAATAGAACTTGGCTGGGACATGCTTCCTGCCTTTAGTCCAGAGCTTCCCAACTTCAGCAGTACTGACATCAGGGCAAAATAACTCTTATGAGAGTTTGTCCTGTAGGCTATTGGGAATTTAGCAGCATCATTGCCTTGAACAAACTAAATGCTAGTAGCAATCCCCACATAGGCTGTGACAACCAAAATTGTAGAGACATCAGATTCCTGTGCAGGGAGTGACAAAGCACCCTCAGTTAAGAATCTCTGGCATGCTGAGCTAGCTTTCAAGCACACGGCAGCAAAGCAGATGAAGAAATCTACATGTCAAACATGGCAGGATGAAAAGCAGATAGCATGTGACAGCCTCAAAAATGTATGATAAAATGTGTGACTGATACCAACCTAATATTAAGCTTCAAATGGCTACATTTAGCATGCCTGAAAGTTGCTGGCTTGGCTATCCTGCCTTCTCCCCTCTACAGTTTGAAGAATTCCATGCCATGTTTCCCATTATCAGGTATAGTTTGAGAAAGAGGATAGTAGTCCCACAAGGTGCTGACTGCCAGAATTCAGTATGGTATTATATGTAATACCTTTCTCGGATCCCTTGGTCCAAAGAACATAATGAATATATGCTTGTATATGTTAGCTGTAGACTACACTTCAAGGACCCAGCATTTTGGAGCATCTTTCAGGGGAGTATAAGATATTCCTGAACCAAACACCTGAAATCTCCTGTACAACAATGTCACTCTTTTTAATCATAGGTTTCAAGCAGTCATACTTGTGGTGAGGGAGAAATCAATAAGAGAAAATGGTATCAGGAGAAAAGCTGTGGCCTATAGCAGAAGATTTCCCTAGTAAAGACAAAGTCTGTATACTTGCTAGAAGAAATCGGGCTATTCAATCCTGCCTCCAAGCCAGAAGATTCTTCTAAGGGTTACTACAAGCATACCTCTGAAAAGAGAGATAAGGCATACTATAAAATCTAACTCTAGAAAAAAAAAGTAAAGTAAGGTCTTCTCTACCAAGAAAACAAAATGTCACGGCTTTTTCTCTCATTTGTGAATCTTATATTTTATACAGACAAGCTAACTTATGCGTGTGTGTGACATGAAAGTAGAAACGAACCAGTGTAGGGGAAAGAAGGGCACTGATGGGATGGGCACGGTGAAGGGCCTTGGGAAGAGCACAGTCAAAGCATGAGTATGCTACAGCATCCTTATGAAATATATTGACAGGCACAGTGAGTTTACAGCAATTAAAAATTAAAGTTGTCATTAGCTTTCACCATCTTGGCACCCACATTCTCACTTCTTCCCTTCCCCATTACTCCCAACAACTGTTAGGCCCTGTGTGTGCATAGTCCTCATTCTCCTAACATACCCACATTAACCTTTCTTTAGCAATATACTGGGCTCCAGAGTCATCTCACCCTTCTTTCTTCATCCATTGAAACTCTTATTTCTTCAAAACACTAACCCATTAAGCTATTACTGGGGCTTCAAAGAAATTTGGAATACAATGTGAGTGACTAATAGCAACCTAATACATTTACCCTGAGAAACAGCTATATTTAAAAGAGTAGTTGATTAGCCAAATGGATGAATCCAATCTTAAGGGAAGTTTTGTTAGTGGAGAAAACGTTCTTGCTATTAAGAATCAAATTAAATCTACAGCCTATTCAACTTAATCACCATTGTTTTCCAAAATGAAATGCAATGTCGAGCACAGAGCAAGTGACCAATGTTCAATAAATGCTGATTCATATTATGAGTAATTAATTTAAGAAATTCACTTTGACCAATGTCATCAACAATATCAGAAAATAAAAAAACATTATATTTAACTTTTAAACAGGAAATAGGTAACATTTGATCAAGAACACCATTCAGTGTTCCTCATATCAAGGCATACATACTTCCATATTAACTAACTTTATCACAGGAGAAAAATATTAAGGAGCTTTGTAAGAGACTAGAGAGCCTTCTAGAAAATAAAGTGAAACATTAATCCACTGCAGTTCATTCCTTGTGACAAACAAAACCATAATTTTCATATATGGTAATCATCCCTCATCCATTACTTGACTTTCCATTACATGCAGTCAACTGGTGTCCAAAATATTAGTAGAAAATACCAGAAATAAACTCACAAGCTTTAAAGCAGATGTTGTTCTGAGTGGTGTGATTTAAAAAAAAACTTGCATTGTCATACTTAGATATTGCAAGTATGTAAACCTGACATACTTTGTCACACCAGGGATACAAAAGATCCCTTTGCCCACTCTTCATCCCTTACACTTGTTTTGTTTGGTTACTTTATCATGGTGATGAGCCTCACTAACAAATTGTGTGGGAGAGTGAGGTATGTGTGCACACGTGTGTGTGTATATGCAGTTTAGCTACTAAGTTTGGTTTTGTTCTTTGCTATGACTACCATGTACATGCACCAAGTCTTAATTGCTTGGGATTTTGTTCCTTGCACTAAAATCTTAGGGCTACCACTTTAAAATTTACAAGTACTTTCTATGGAAACAACAGGGAGTTCATAAAGGGAAGATTATTACTTTAAGGCAGAGAAAATGGCTATCACAAATGAACTTAGAAAACCAATGAACATGGAAAATGTAATACACAACATGATTTAAAACCCTCAAGTCACCCCTATCTCCCCAGAATTTTCCCCAAGGCGCAGTACAACTTGATAATGCTGAAGGGAAGAACATAACCAAATATAATCCTGCTCTATCTGGCTGAGAGCTCTGTAATTGCATATAATTTTGACACACGTGACCAAACTGATTTAAAGACTGGTCAGTTTGACTGCCTTGCTCCCGAATTTGCAAAGCCACTTAGCTTTAAGCTGATCTACAGAAAGCAAGAAGGCAAGGTCATTTGTTCTAATCCCTCCAGACTCAGCTATGGAGGAAAGTCACGTACATTCTCAAATGTCTTGCTTGCCTTCCATCAAAGGGATCACTCTAATCACTTAATTAAACAGCTCTGTGTTTAGTCTACATGATTAAGTCTCTTCACATATTTTTGTCTTTTCTATTAATTTAACTAACATAAGAAAAAATGGAACAACTGCTCACTGCCCTTTCACAAACAATTTCTAAAGCAACTTTCTTAAGCTTGCAGTAGCTTTGAAAGCTTCAGCCAGCCTTAACTATGCCAAGACCTCATTTTCTCTGATGAGTTCTGTAATAACTATTAAACATCAATCAAAATTCTGAGCTGTAAACACCTGGAAGTTTAGGAAACTGTGCAAGAATTACACTATCCTTAGAAACAAAGGCAGTTTCTACAATGCCAGACAGATGATTGGCTCAAACACATATCTTGGCTGGAAATCTTGCCCTGTGCAGAGCTAATAGTATTGATGAAAATTAGCCTGGGGACCGGCTTTAATATCCTTCAGGGTTATCAGGACCCCACAAATAATAACAATGCGGTAATCTAACAAATCAAATTTTATCCTCTTGATAAGAATGACACTGATTTATTATGAGTCTTCAAAGGCTGTAATTCTGAGAATTGCTTTTGGGTGCAGTTCACAAGCTAATGCATCATGCCAGGGTGAAGAAGAACCAAACATCGCCATGAATCAGAGGTCTTTTCAACTCCAAGCCATTGTCCTGGGTCTACATGAACCAGAAGAAAGGAATGGTCAGATTTCAGGTTATCCATCCTTAACCCTGCATGGGTAATGCCGCATATAGTTGATACCCATTGTCTACTACTTTCTAATGTGGGTATGTTCTAGAAAAACAAGTTCCAAATTACAAATGAGTACCATGACTAAAACTATGAACTCCATGTTATCTTGGAAGTGAGTAGTTTCTCCAACTTGAAAAAAACAAACTATTCAGGCTCAAATAAGTCAAAATTTAGCCAAACTGCAACTCAATACTTCCGTGGTATCTCTTTGGTGCATTCTGAGCATATATGTGAGTCCTGTACCCCAACAGAGTTAAAGACAGTACATTTGGGGTTTCTTAGTGAATAGGTGGTTGTATTAGTGAGTGGTAGTGAATTTCCCAAGTAATTCACAAAGGAGCACATATTGCCGTCTCCTGGGAGTTGGGGCAATATTACTTTAAAGAGAGAGACAACACACATTTATTTCTTTTAAAATTGAACAAAACAGTTGCCATAAAATATAGCTTTTGAATGCATGTTTTTGTTCATTTTAAATTCATTCATGGACTTTTATAAGTAGACCAGCTGTGATACCTGTTCACATGAATATCCTGAATCTTAATGAGGACAAACCTCACTTGTCCAGACAGAGCCAAAATAGTATGAACCAAGGGCTAAGAAAATCCTATATAATAGTTAGGTTTTACATAAGCCAAATCAATTATGTTTTCCTCTGTCTCACACATGGGTTCTACATCAGGGGTCAGCAAACTATAGTCTGCAGGCCCAAAGCAGCCTATCACTTGGTTTTGTGAAGACGGGGTTTTGTTAGACTATGCTACTGTGGAAAGAGGTTATTTTGAGATGAAGGCATCTAGAAATCAAGGGAAGCAAAAAGAAGCTTTCTGATTCTCCTTATCTACTTAAAAGCAGAGCTTTCCAAAAACAATTCAACTGTCACAAATCCTCCCTCCCTTTAAGAAATGCAGCTTCCTGTTGTGCAGGAGAAGGGAGATTCCCCATCTTCTGACGTAAAAAGTTGTATGCCAGGATGACAGCATACAATAGAACTTAATACAGTAAACCTTACCTTCTGCTAGGGTCTCCCATATATTTCTTAGTCATCTCCCATTTGTTAACCCACTCTCATTCTTGTGTATATGTGTGTGTGTGTGTGTGACACACACACATTGTTTGTCATAGCCAGAACCTGGAAACAACCTAAATGCCCCTCGACCAAAGAATGGATAAGGAAAATGTGGTACATTTACACAATGGAGTACTACACAGCAGAAAAAAATAACGATATCTTGAATTTTGCAGGCAAATGGATGGAGCTAGAAAACATCATTTTGAGTGAGGTAACCTGATACAGAAAGACAATTATCACATGTACTTACTCATAAGTGGTTTTTAAGCATAAAACAAAGAAAACCAGCCAACAAATCACAATCCCAGAGAACGTAGACAATAATGAGGACCCTAAGAGAGACATACATAGATCTAATCTACATGGGAGGTAGAAAAAGACAAGATCTCCTGAGTAAATTGGGAGCATGGGGGCTTTGGGAGAGGGTTGAAGAGGAGAAGAGAGGTAAGGAGGGGAGAAAAATGTAGAGCTCAATGAAAATAAAATAAAGTAAAGTAAAGGTAACATATATATCCGCATCAAAAACAAACAAACACAGACACACAAACATACACACACGGGGTAGGGGATGATCCAACCTAAGACCTTGTACATGGTAGGCAAATGCTGTACAACTGACCTACCCTTTCAGCCCTTCCTTTCTCATTCATAACATATGAAAACTCCAAATTCTAATCCTTTTTCTGGACTACACTGCTTATCTATATTCTAATCAGCATTACAGTCAGTAGAATTCACAGACCCCCTCCATCAAATGCTAAACCAAAGAGGGTAGAGGAGGAGAGGTTTTTTTTTTTCTCCCTGGCAACAGCCCACTCTTCTGCATATGGCCTGTGGCCACTTGCAAGCTACAAAAGTAAGTTGAGTAGGTGTTGCAGAGACCATATGGTCTACACAAGCTTCAAACATTTACTATTTGGCTCTTTACAGAAAAAGTTTTGCCAACTGCTCTTCCACATAAAAGGTTACTAAAATTCCAAAACTTAGTAGTAAAGATAGCAATATAAGATGTGTAAATTTATTTTTTCAGGGCTTCAATTATTTGATAATAATTATTTCAGTAATTATATAATTTACTACAATAATTATTCCTGATTTATTGAGGTAAACATCTGAGGTAAACATTTAAAACAGAGACAATATACAAATATTAAGCAAAAAAAAAGATGTCATGGAAAAACATCCATGCATTTGGAGGAAGAAGGAAAAAACAAACGATTCAAAAGCATCTTCAAATGTCAAGCTCCAAAGAGCTTAGAAATGCACCTGCAATACCTAGGCCCTAATACTGAGCATAGCTCCAAGAAATTTAATCAGCTACTTAATCCTCCTCCAATCATTAAATTAACTATTTAAACAGGAGGCAAGTTGGAGATTAACTTAAATAAACACATCCCCTTCTCTCATCAGCAGCTCAGTGGAATGGAAATTGACTCCATTCTTTCTGGTAAGGTTTAGCTCTGATAGGAGTAATGCTTTACTGCTTAAAAAATTTCTGGGGCCACCTAGATGTCTCAGTGGGTTAAGGTACTTCACTTGTCACTCAAGTATAATGACCTGAGTTCAATCTCCAGAACCCACGGTGGAAGAAGAAAACCAGATCCTGAACATTGTCCTCTGGGACAATGCACACACACACACACACACACACACACACATACACACACACATACACACAAATAAAAATAGTAAAAAACCTTCTAAACAATCTTGCTGATAAGGCAGAGGAGAGCAAATGAAATAATGTTGGTGAATTATTAAATTAGACAAAGGTAGCTTGCTTTGTTGGTGCATAGATATGATCCCTAGGACTCAGGAAATTAAGGCAGGAGGATCTCAATTTTGAGATCAGTACCTAAAGTAAGAGCCTGTCTCATAACATTCAAGCAAATAAGATAAGTATGAAATACCATGCAATTTTTTAAAAAATATTTTCAAGATTATAATAAAATTACATTTTTAGAATTGTATTTATCTGCTTATTTATTTATTTGCTTACTTATTTACATATCTATCTTTGGATTTTTTTTTTGAGACAGGGTTTCTGTGTATTTCTGGCTGTCCTGGAACTCTGTAGACCAGGCTGGCCTTGAATTTACAGAGATCCACCTACCTCTGCTTCCCTGAATGCTGGGATTAAAGGCATGTGCCACTGCCGCCCGGCTATAAAATTACATTTTTCCTCCCTCAAAATTCTCCTAAGTACCTGCTTTCAAATTTATGACCTCGTGTGTGTGTGTGTGTGTATACACTACAAGATATATTCTTTTTTATTTTATTTTATTTCCTTTTACATTCCATTCACAGTTCTCCCTACCTCCCCCAGTCCATCCCCCATCATCCTTTTTTCCCAACCAGTAAGGGCTCCCATGGTCAGTCAACAAAGTCTGGCACATTAAGTCTGGGCAGGACCAAGATCTTCCCCCGCCCTGCATCACGGCTGAGCATGGCACCCCACTATAGGGAATGGGCTCCAACAAGCTAGCTCATACACCAGGGCTAGATCCTGGTCTTGCCACCAGGTGCCAGGTGTCTCGTAGATAGCCCAAGCTTCACCACCGTCTCCCACATACGGAGGGTCTAGTTCAGTCCCATATAATATATATTCTTAAACGCATATGCAGAACTCTTTAAAAATAAAGGGATGAGTTCATTTTCTTTAATGATGTGATCCTTGGTAGACTGACCACACACCAAGGTAGGCACAGTACTTAAATAGCTGGGCAACACAAACTGGGCTCAAGGAGGAAAGAAGAAAAAGTGAGAAGGGGAAGAAGAAGAAGGAAAAGGAGAAGGAGAAAGAAGAAAGAAGTGATCTAGAAATTGAGTCAGCCAGGATGGGAGGTTGGAGACTGTAATGAGGAGAGCAGCTGGGAGAGGTAAGATGTTCAAAAGACATTGTATGAAATTCTCAAAGAATTAATAAAACATTGCAAAATAGCATTTAAACATAAACTAAGGGATATCATCCAGCCAGTGCCCACGCGTTGCTTATTCTTTCACAATGGTACATCCTTTAGGGCTTCAGAAAAGTTGGTCTTTGGGGGAGCATTATCAGCACCACTCGGGAGTTTCCTAACAATACAAATTCAGAGACCCAGACTAGCAGCAGCAAGCCAGAACATCCCAGACTTTACATTATAATGATGCCACCACAGCACAGTATTGGAGAATCCTGCACTGCTGCCATTCCAGGTCATTTGTGAGGGCCACCCTGTTCATTTAATAATCTTCAGCTGCATCTCTGACAGCTTACCACTACATATATATAACACTCCCCCAATAGGTTGTGAGCAAAATTATCCTCAGGCATTACCAAAAGGCCACTGAAGCTCTGATAGCTCTCAGATTTGAAGGAAGAGATGGTAGTGTATACCTAACTTTTACAAGCTGTCTAATCTAGACTCCAACACTCGCCAAGGCTTCAGGGACTCTGTACTACCATTCCTAACGTGGAGACTTGTCTGCCTCTTCTGTGTTCTGGAGGGGTTCCCTAGTAATCTCCACTGTTACACTATTATGAACACTTTATGGAGACAGTGTTACCCTCCTTCCCTTCATGAGCTTTTGAATATACCTCAGACATTTGCAATTCAACCCAGTTTCTGGACAATGCCACTTAAATCCTAGAATGATAAAGGGCAAACAATCAACAAACAAATAAAGGGCACAAACAAATCTCAGAGACGTTTCGACTAAAACTTCTAACAACTTTTCTCTAAGTAACTTGGCAAAAATCCATTTTAAGTTCTTTCAAGCATCTCAAAAACCACACTAATACAATTACAGTTCACTGAAAAATTATCATGCAATCTAGTTTGAAAGCTAAAATTAGTCATAGTGGGGTAATATTCCATTTAATTATAAAGATTAATTCAACCTTCATTTATTTGTGCATGTGTTTGGTCTTTCCATTTTTCACAGAACACCCAAGATTCAAATGCCATCTGGTAGAATTGCTGCATGGTGTCGGCAGCATCTATTAGAGTTGCAGATTTCATCTCAAAGTAAAATTGATGGACAAAGGGAAAGTAAAAAGGGAGGGGTAGAGGTAATAGAAGTTGAATTTTAAAACCAAGATATTTCACCAATCTGATGTGACTGTATCCCTCTCTCTCCTTTTACCACCTACCACGTCACCTATACAAACTCTTCATTGTTTGAGTTTTCAGGTTTTTTTTAATTTATTAGAATTTTTTTAAAAATACCAATCCAAATTCCCACTCCCTCCTCTCCTCCCATTCCCTCCACACACCCTTCCACCCCACCCCCAATCTAATCCTAAGAGAGGGTAAGGCACATTGCTTTGTAGAAAGTCCAAGGCCCTCCCTACTATATCTAGGCTGAGCAAGGTATCATCCAAAGAGAATAGGATCCCAAAATGCCAGTATATACAACTCTTAGAGCCATTATCTTCTACAAACTCTTCTTAATCACAAGTTGTCATAGCATCTTTTTTGAAACAGGTGAGGATTTGAGCAACATTGTAAGCCATAGTGAGAATTATATAAATTATGTCCACTGTGGTTTTCAAAATATATGTTATGCCTTCCTTAAAGGCTAGCCTTAGCCACATGGTAAGACTGACCACTTTTTTCATAATTTCATTAAATTCAATTCAATAGTTATCTCTTGCTGAGTGGCCACTTAAGACAAAACAAGTCTTGCAAGCTAGGAAATACCTTATTTTTTTTTTTTTTTAGTGAGTGACAATGGGTACAAAGTACACAGTGTGAAGGAAAAGAATCAAATTTTCTCTAACACACAAGCATAACTGCATTAGTGATCTAAAAAATTTCTAGAACCTATAAGACTCACCTAGACAGCCTTCCAGGTAGTAAAAATAAGAACTATTCTGGCCCCTATCTCCAGAGATTAATTTTCATCGTCCTTGAATGTTCCCAAATGTCTAGATTCTTTTGTATTGGACTTTATTCACTAAGCAGTAGTCTATATAATTCATTTACATGATGTATAGCAAGAATAGAGATGGTTTAATTAAGCTATATACTTAGGAAGTTTGTGATTGAGTGGTAACATGTGGAGAATGGGAAATGAAATTGAATAGAAGAATAGAGTGCAGTTATAAGAGAAGGGTCTTGTGAAAACATCTGCAAAGAAATCTGAGAGCCAAACAGAAATAATAGAAGTAACACTGTATTATTTTTTAAAGTTTTGTCTATTTGTGTGTGTGTATGTGTGCGTGTATGTTTATGATGCTTATGTGCAGGTGCCTGCAGAGGCCAGAAGAGGATGTCAGATGCTCTGCAGCTGGAGTCACAGGTAGTTGTGAGCCACTCAGTGTGTGTATTGGGAACTAAGCCCAGGTCCTCTGGGAGAGCAGCAAGCACTCCTAAACACTGATCATCTCCCTAGCCCCAATTTTGTTATTTTCATAATAACAAAAGTAATATTCTTCCCTGATACCCTACTATGGTAGCTTGAATAAGATGATCCCCTTAGGTTCATGTTTGAATGCTTGGTCCTCATTGGTGAAACTGCTTGAGAAAGATTGTGAGGCCTTGTTGGAGGAAGTTTCAAAAGACTCCTGCCAGTATGGAAGGCAGGCAGGCAGGCAGGCAGGCAGGCAGGCACAGTGCATGCCCCATCCTTCTGCTTCCCACTTTCTCACTATCGGATTAAGATGTGACTTCTCTCTGCTATTCCTGCCACCAGGGCTTTGTTCAGCCATTATGGACTCTAACTATGAAACTGTGATCTCAATTAAACTCTTTAAAAAGTTCACAGAGTTTTGTCATAGCAACAGAAAAGAAACTAATACACCTACCATGTACCAGTCAGTGTGCTGAATTTCCCTTCATCACTGAATCTAAATCCTACCTATGATCCGCAAGGCACTGGCATATCATCTCTATGTCACAGCTGATAAGCCAACATGCATAAAGGGAAAAAGCACACCCAAGCCACATAGAGACCAAAGCAGCTTTGCAACCAAATTGATTTACTTTTAATCTGACTTCAAAGTCCACATTTCTTCTGATATCCACTATGCTTAAGGGATGGAGAACAATTTTCTATTATATAAATGTTACTAATTTGTATAAACCCAAATGAGGTGAATCATATATAAGGCCTAGACAATCTCTGCATCAGTACCCATATTCAGCTTGCCAAGACAAATATGCTTATCTAGAAGACTGCTAAGATACATAAAAACAGAGTTTTAAGTAAAGTTACTAAATTCTTCATCTCTCCTCCCTAATAATTATGCCATTGAACTTTTGATTCTGGATATGAGTACATTACATTTTTAAAAATCCTGGTTTTTAAAGACTTGGCCAAGAAAGATGCTCAAAACAAAAAGATAATAGAGCAGCAGAAGAGGGAAGAGGTGAAAATCAGATCAGAAAGACAATCTATTTCCAGTCAACAAAACACGTGGAACTGGTTCTAAGCAGCAGAGGGAATGGATTCTAGGCTTCACAGAGAGAAATTTTTCAGTTTCTCCACAGTGGTACAGGTCCACTGGCAAGTACCTATGAAATGAAGTCTTGTATGAACACCCTTTGCCCAAGGATTGCTAGTCCTTAATGTCCTGTTTCAAAAGTAGAATCACCAATCTACCTCTTAGGCATATATCCAAAGGATGCTCAATCATACCACAAGGACACTTGGCTTAACTATGTTCATAGCAACTTTATTTGTAATAGCCAGAACCGTGAAACAACCTGTATATCTCTCAACCAAGGAATGGACAAAGAAAATGTGGTGCATTTACACAATGCATAATAATAATTCAGATGTTAAAAACAAGAACACCAGGAAATTTGAAGGTAAATGGGTAGAAAACTAGAGAAGAATCATCCTGAGTGAGGTAACCCAGTCTGAGAAAGACAAACATAATATGTACTTGCTCATAAGTGGATATTAGCTGTAAAATAAAGGATAACTAAGCTACAATCCACAGAGTCAGAAAGACTAGGTAACAAGGAGAGCTCATGGGGGTGGGAGATGCTGGGATCTTGCTGGGAAGGGGAAATAGAAGAGAGTTCTGCTTGTGAGAGGACCGAGGGCAGGTGGGGATGGGAACATGAGATATCATGTGGGGAGGCAGTGGGGGAGAGGACTGGAAGAGACTATTAGAAAGGAGGGCATTTCCAGGTCAGGGAAACACCTGATGCAAGGGAATCTCCCAGGAACCTACGAGAATGACTCCAGCTAAGACTCCTAGCAATAGCGGATGAATAGCCTAGGGATTAGGAATGGGGATAGTTATATAAAATGAAAAAAGATTGTATTTAAAAAATATTAATAAAAAATGCTACAATTTAAAAACACAGTGAGAACAAGGGCTGTTTCTGACTCTTTTTCTGGTTTTTTGGACCCCTACTCCTCATGCTGGGTCACCTTTCCCAGTCTTAATACATGGGGAGATAATTAATCTTTTTTTAATTTTTATTTTCTCTGTTAAGTGATATGTCCTAGTTTTTTTTTAATTTTTTATTTAAAGAACATATTTTCATTTATTTTGCATACCAACCAGTTTCCCCTCCCTCCTCTCCTCCCATCCCTTCCCCTTCTATAATGATCCCCTCCCTATCCACTCCTCCTCCATCTCCATTCAGAAAGGATCAGATCTCCCACGGGCTTGCACAAAGCATGGCAGGACCAAGCTCTTCCCCTTACTTCTAGGTGGATCAGGTAATCCAGCATGGGGGACCGGTTACCAAAAGTAACCAGGGAGAGGTCCTGCTCCCACTGTTAGAAGCCTTACTAATAGACCAAGCTACAGGATTGTCACACACATGCAGAGGGCCTAGGTCAGTCCCATTCAGGCTCCCTGACTGTTGGTCCAGCATCCATGAGCTCCTGCGATCTCAGGTCAGCTGTCTCTATAGGATCCCCCATCATAACCCCCTGGCTGGTACAATCCCTCCTCCCTTTCTTCCACAAGACTCTAGGATCTCTGCCTCTGCTTCCATCAGTTACTGAATAGAGCATCTCTGGTGGCGATTAGGGAAGTCAGCATTCTGTTTCCAATTGATGGCCAGTTCAGGCTCCATCTCCACCATTGCTAGCAGTCTTAGTTGGGGGTTATCCTTTTGGATTCCCGGGGTATCCCCGGCACCAGGTTTTTCCCTAACATCAATATGGGCCCCCACCATCAATATGTCTTTTTTGCTATTCTCCCCCCACCATCCTGCCTCTCGCATGCAGCTCATTCCACCCACTCCATCTAGTTCTCATGCTTCCATTCCCCCAAGCCCTGCCCCCAGTTTACCCAGGAGATCTTTTCCACTTCCCCTTCCCAGGGAAATCCATGCATCTCTCTTTGAGGCCTCCTTGTTATCTAGATTCTCTGCGGCTGTGGATTGTAGGTTGGTTATCCTATACTTTAATCCTAATAACCACCTATGAGTAAATGCATACCATGTTTGTCTTTCTGGGTCTGGGTTACCTCACTCAGAATTATTTTTTTTCTAATTCCAGCCATTTGCTTACAAATTTCATGAGGTCATTGTTTTTTACAACTGAGTAGTAATTCATTATGTAAATGTACCACATTTTCCTTATACATTCTTTGGTTGAAGGGTGTGGTGATATTTTGTTTGTCCTGTAACAAATAAAGCTTGCCTGAAGATCAGAGTATGTAGCTAGCCACACTAGTCAGTCATAAAGGCCAGGCAGTGATGGCACACACCTTTAATCCCAGCACTTGGGAAACAGAGACAGATGGATCTCAGTGAGCTCAAAGTCAACCTGGGCTACACGAGATTGAATCTGTCTAAAAGAGAAAGAGAGCTCACACCTTTGATCCCAGCACTTGGGATCAGACGCCTTTAATCCTATCCCAGCATTAGGAAGGTGGAGACAGGAGTGATATGGCTGGGTGGAGACAGGAATATGAATATAAGGCAGGAGGAGACAGGAGCTAAAAGCATTCAGTCTGAGACTTGCAGAAACAGGATAGCCCATTCGGTCTGAGGATTTCGTAGAAGTAAGAACTAGTGGCTGGCTGTTCTGCTTCCCTGATCTTTTTTCTTTCACCCCCTAATATCTGACTCTGGGTTTTTATTATTAAGACCAACTAGAATTCGCTCTACAGAGGGGCATCTAGGTTATTTCCAGGTTCTGCCTATTATGAATAATGCTGCTATGGACACGGTTGAGCAAGTGTCTTTGTGGTATGATTACACATCCTTTGGGTATATGCCCAAGAGTGGTATCATTGGATGCTGAGGTAGATGGATTACCAACTTTTTGAGAAAAAGTCATACCAATTTCAAAGTGACGGTACAAGTTTGCACTCCCTTACTCCACATCCTCTCAAATATAAGCTGTCATCAGTGTTTTTTTTATTGCAGCCATTCTGACTGGTGTAAGATGGTATTTTGATTTGCATTTCCCTGAAGACTAAAGATGTTGAGCAATCCTGTGTCTTTTGGACATTTGAGATTCTTACATTGAGAATTCTCTGTTTACATCTGTACCCTATTTAATTGGATTATTTGGTATTTTGATGTTTAGCTTTTTGAGTTCTTTATATATTTTGGAGATTAGCCCTCTGTCAGATGTGGGGTTGGTGAGGATACATAAGTGACCCCAAAACTTCTACCAGGGAACTCCTACATCTGATAAACATCTTCAGTAATGTGAAGGGATACAAGATTAATTAAAAAAAATCAGTAGCCCTCCTATATACAGATGATAAACAGGCTGAGAAAGAAATAAGAGAAACAACACACTTTACAATAGTCACAGATAATTTAAAATATCATGGGGTAACTCTAACCAAATGAGTGAAATACCTGCATGAAAGGAACTTTAAGTTTTTAAAGAAAGAAATTGAAGAAGATATCAGAAAATGGAAAGTTCACCCATGCTCATAGATAGGTAGGATTAACATAGTAAAAATGGCAATATTGCCAAAAGCAATCTACAGATTCAATGCAATACTCATCAAAATCCCAAGACATTTCTTCACAGACCTCGAAAGAACAATGCTCAACTTCATATGGAAAAACAAAAAACTCAGGAAAGCTAAAACAATCGTGTATAATAAAGGAACTCCTGGAGGCATCACCATCCCTGACTTTAAGCTCTACTAGAGAGCAATAGTAATAAAAAACAGCTTGGTACTAGCATAAAAACAGACATGTGGATCAATGGAATTTAATCATACACCCTGACTTAAATCCACACACCTATAATTTTTGACAAAGAAGCCAAACAATATACAATGGAAAAAAAGAAAGCATCTTCAACACATGGTGCTGGCATAACTTGATGGCAGCATGTAGAAGAATGAAAACAGATCCATAGCTATCGCCCTGCATAAAACTCAAGTCCAAGTGATCAAAGACTTCAACATGAATCCAGTTACACTGAAGCTGACTGAAGATAAAGTGGGAAGTAGCCTTGAATGCACTGGCACAGGAGACTACTTCCTGAATTTAATACCAGTAGCACAGACACTGGGATCGACAATTAATAAATGGGACCTCTTGAAACTGAAAAGCTTCTGTAAGGCAAAGGACACTGTCAATAAGAAGTACTTAGTCTTACTGCAATTTGATATGCCATGTTTTGTCAATACTCGTGGGAGACCTGCCCTTTCCTAAACAGAAAAGGAGGCAGAGTGGATTGGGAGATGCGAACAGAGGAGAGTAGGGGTGGAGGGGTTGGGAGGAGAGAAGGGAGGGGAAACTGCAGCCAGGATGTAAAATAAATAAAGAAAAAACAAACAAACAAAAGCCAAAAGTGGAGTCACACCTCTCTTGTAGAATTCCAGCACTGCCATAAAGACAAACGAGTGGGAATGTCAGTGTCGAACCACCAAACCTCAAAAAATGGAATGAACCATGGCTCCATCAGCTTGTGCTCTTGATTGCAAACGTTGGTCCCTCTAAACTCTGACATGGTTCCCACTTATCTGCTTATATGAATACATCATCAGCTTGGTGTGGTGACACACACCTTTAATCCTAACACTCCATAGACAGAGAAAGGCAGATCTGTGTAGCAGGCTTTCTTTTGGGCCACTTATCAGCTCCCAAATCATGACACAGAGACTTATTACTAGCTGTGTATGCTCAGCATTATGTTTGTCCCACTAGCTCTTATAACGAAATTTAACCTGTTTCTCTTCGTCTATGTTTTGCCTCTGGGATTTCACCTTTCTTTTATTCTGTGTGTTCCACTTTTCCTGCTTCTTCTATGTCTGACTGGCTGGCAGCTGCCTGGCTGGCTAGCCCCAGGCATCTCTCTTTCTTTCTCCCTGTTCTCACCTCTCTCTCTTCTCTCAGGCCTGGATTCCTTCTCCTACTTATTCTGTCTGCCCACCAGCCCTGCCTATCCCTCTATTGCCTAGCTATTGACTGCTCAGTTTTTTATTAGACCAATCAGGTGCCTTAGGCAGGCAAGGTAAAGCAGCAACATATCTTTACATAATTAAAAAAAATCAGCATAAACAAATGTAACACATCTTTACATAGTTAAAGTAATATTCTATAACAGATCTCTGTGAATTCAAGGCCAGCCTGGTCTACATAGTGACTTTCAGGACAGCAAGGGATATACAGTGAGACTCCATTTCAAGATAGAAAGATGAGGAGAGAAAATATATATTACCAGCCACATTTCATTCTATGCTACCATCATAACAATACCTAGGATATGACAGGGTTGAATGTGAATACATGGAATGAGGTATCTGTCCACTCTCCACCTGTCCAATATGCAGGCCACTAGTCTTAGACTCCCCTCCAGATCAAGGAACTACATCTGGAGACCAGCCCTGCCTCTATCCTTCAGACCTAGTGATTTATCCTGAGACACTTATATGCCACATTTTAAAATAAGTTTCCAGTTCTGCTTTGATTCATCCCTGCAAAGGCGGTTGAGATGGAGAAATCAAAAAGGCCACTTATACTAAAGGCAAAATAGCAAGCTGTAGTCAAGGGACACATGGGCTGTTAGTAAACAGCAGCATAAATATCAGCATCAGTTATTCATCATTCGACACAACTACTGAGTAATCTCTTGCAAACTCACTTAATGCTTACATGAGATTCGGCCAACAAGGAAAGAAAGAGCAAGCTTTGGCTTAAAAACTTAAGAAAAGAAAGCTCAAGACCTAATTGGCAAGCCATGGCCTACAGGTCAAATTCAGGCCACTGCCTGATTCTGTAAATCAACTTTTACTGACATGCATCCATTCGTTCACATACTACCTACAGCTACTTCAATGCTATCCAACAGACCTGAGTCGCTGTTACTGAGACTACATTCCTTGCAAAGCTCAAAAATATTTGTTTATTGCTTCAGCTTTTGTTTTGGTTTTGTTTTGTTTTGTTTTGTTTGTTTTGTTTTGTTTTTGTCCAGTACTGTTGGGCTAAGTCTGAGCTGACACTGGGCTTGTAGAAGCTTTGCTCCTCCTCATCATAAGGCTATGGTCAACCCACATTATTCTTGTTTGTTTTAGATCCAAGAGAAGAAACTCAAATCAGCAACCAATGGCCAGGGAGGGCTAGGGAAGGGGCGAAATAAGAGATTTCTCCTTTCTCAGATTTCCTTCCACCCCGCCAGGTTTTCTCATTTCAAGTGAATTGTCTCTGCTGAACTTATTTTGTCTGTGTGAGAATAATTTTTACTGGAATTCAGAAATGACTTAGGACAACTCACAGGACCTCATTAGAACATGCTCACATGATCTATACAAATCTCTTTGCTAAACCTTAACTTTCATTTTTAAAAGCCTGGAAGAACAAACCAAATTGTTCCACAAACTTGGAAATTAGCCTTGTAACCTAACATTGGAACTGAATAAAGGATCTAGCCAGTGGCCCTAAAGGACGCAACCTCACCCTGTCCTTGGCCTTACTCTGCTCAGGACAGGTTTGTTGTGCTCATTAGCTCTAATCCTTACAAATCACAGTCAGGAGGTTCTCATTCACTTGCCCTATAACTGCCAGTGCCAGGAACACAGGACTACACCAAAGGCAGCGGGCACATCCCTCTTCTCTCTAGTTAAGCAAGAAGACAGTGTAGCATGACCTTTTCCCTATGCTGACAGGCTTTGTGTATAAAATACAGAGCACCCAGTTAGTGAGAGGGTGTGTGTACTGAAAATTAGCTTTACTTGCTAAGACCCTAACGTGGAAAACTGAATAAATAAGCTGTCTACTAAGATGAGGTCAGCAACTAAGGACTTTTCTACTCCTGGATCCTAAAACCAGAAGGTCTTTCTTATTTTATGATGGTCGTGGGGCCAGAGAATGCCTTCTTTCCTCATCACAATTCAGCAATTAGGTTTACTTCAATACTCCAACCATAGATGAACATATTGACCTTGAGCAAAAGAATAAATAATAATAATAATAAATAATAATAAATTCATTCACTGATGAAAATAACCCAAAACAAACAAGAAAAGAAGAAAGAAATCCCAGGTGAAATGAGCCAAGCACAGGAAGACAAGAATTCTATAATTTTCCTTATATACAGACTCTAACAAAGGTGATCTCCTAGAAACAGAGACTAGAAATATTGTCGCTTAAAATTGGGGAGGAGATTAAAAATACAGATTTTGATCAGAGGGTCCAAATGCTCTAGAGGGGTAGCTGGTACACTGTATGGTAATGGCAATGAACAGATATTTCGAAATTGCTAAAATAATAGCTTTGGGAATAGAGGTAAATACAGAAGAAGGAGAGAAGATGATAAAGGGGCCTATAAGTAATCTGATCAGGGAAATAGGAAAAGCCTCTTTAGAGAGAGGTGAGGGAGGTAAATACAGAAAGAGGAGGGTAAAAACAGTGAGGATATCTTTAAAAGTCATAAGGAGTCATACTATTAACTATCATCTTTAAAAACCTATAATGTGTATAAATATACATATGTAGTTTAAATGAACTTTTCTCATTTGGGCTGACAATGCTCCCTATAAGAGCCAAAGACCCCTTAACGAAACCCCAATACCAGACATAATCCTTCTTTTGAGTTGCTGGTCAGGGCTGTCCAAGAGAACCCCAAAACATACGTCCTATTGTCATTGCCCTTGGTTGCCTCCCAGATGTAGAAGGTAAATCTCTATTGCTGAAGACACCATGCACTTCAGAATCAGGGCCCAGAGGCCCCTGGGATAGAACTGACATGAATACCTCCTCCCAGAGAGCTAGCTTTTATTGCACCAGAAGGCAACATGCAAGCTTCCAAAGGAGAGAGGCAGTCAGAAATCCTACCCATCTATGACACCTGTGAACCGCAACAAGGACTATGACAAGATAAACTCAAAGTTACAGTGAGAGACATGCATACCTTGGAAGTAACCGACGTCTCTGTAATTGGACATAAGACCTGCTCAACAAGACAAAAGCCGTGCCTGGTACTGGAAACCTAGCCAACTACCCAGGACTATTAAGTCATGGTTATTGTAGGAGAAACCATAGCTGCCATATTACTAAAGCAGCATAATACCTAACTATCTAAACATTTGTCCTTATACCAACAGATAAGTGTAGTTCCCAACCCTCATCAAGGAAACTTCTCTTTGCGACAAATGGAAACCATTACAGAAAACTATAACCAGTTAAAATGCAGAGCTATGGATCACAGTCCCAATCTACAAAATATTTCCTGCACTTAAAGCTTATGGAATATTGTCGGAGAGAGGATGAAAAGACTGTAATAACCAGAGGCTCGGGGAATTTGTTGTGAGACTAGGTATCCTAGTAATGTCAGAAGCTACACCCGTAAAGTCTCACCAACACGATGGTCTAAACCTAAGCTGAACAAGGACAACACCAATATACAAAGGGAGTAGGGAAAGAAATCCCATGAGACATTCACACTAGAGCAATGGATTGAGCTTCCAAGGTCCAGTCGAAGAGCAGAAGGTGGGAGAAGATGAGCAAGGAAGTCAGGACCGTGAGAGGCTGGTCCACCCACTGAGACAGTGTGCCTGATCTAATGGGAGCTCACCAAATCCAGCTGGACCGGGACTGAACGAGCATATGATCAAACCGGAATCTCTGAATGTGGCTGTCAATGGGGGCTGACTGAGAAGCCATCGATAATGACACTAGGACCTATCTCTTCTGCATGTATTATCTTTTTGGGAACCTAGTCAATTTGGATGCACGCCTTCCTAGGACGGGATGGAGGGGGGAGGGCCTTGGACTTCCCACAGGGCTGGGCACCATGCCCTCTTTTAAGGAAGCAGCAGGAGGAAGGAGGCGGGTAGCGGGAGGGGACTGGGAGAAGGGGAGGAAATGTAAATTTTTTTTAATGGAAAAAATAAAAGAATATGGAAGAAAAAAAAAGAAATCCCATGAGACTTCAGCCCTATAGAAAAAAAAAACTACATGCAACCAATGAATGCTGAGTGCAGGAGAAATAGTGTTTGCCTGGGAAATGCATACTAGTTGGTTATCCAATACCAAATGGATGGACCTGAAAATATACATACAAATATCATTATACAGACTGAGTTAGAAACATATATACATTTAACAGCAATGAATAAAAATACAGTTCATGAATTTGAAAAACGGCAAGGAATGTATATGGGAGGAGGATATATATTTGGAGGGAAGAGAGAGAAGGGAAATAGTATAACTAAATTATAATATCAAAAATAAAATATGTTTATAAAAAGAATAGGTATTTAGTGTTCTCATTTGAAAATATAAGGTGGTGGGTAATTAACTTTATTAATTCTTTATATAATGTATACACAAATCAAAATCACATTATATCCCATAAATATATACATATAATTATTTTTCAATTACAAATAAATAAAACACTTAAATAATTTTAGTGACATTCACTGAGCAGCTGCCAAAGGGAGATGGTAAACTTAGTTCATAATTCTCTAATATAACTAAGAAAAACTGAATATAAAGAGATGAAAAGAATGCAGCATGTAAATCAATCTTCCTAGTGACAACTCTAACAACTCCTGTCCTTCCTGTGTGGTCCTGCTCTTCCACACACCAAGAGATCGAGTCTTTTTCAACTGTTTTTGCCCAAGAGGATGTATCACAAGAAAGAGTCTGAGACTTAAGAGGACTCACAGCATATTCGTCCTCCTTCCTGCTCCCTAGCTACCCCATGGGGAAAGCCATGAGGAACAAGAGACGTGTGTAAAGTCGCCCCAATGAACTTCCATCCGCAACTGGCATGTGCTTTCAAATACATAAGAGACTCCAGGTAGGACCAATAGAAGAGTCACCCAGCTGAGTCAAGTCAAGAACAGACTTGAAAGAGCTAATACAACACCTGTTCTAAGCCATCACCAGCCAACAAACTGACTTGAAAGAGCTAATACAATACCCATTCTAAGTCATTAAGTTTTGACGTGGCTTGTTATGCAGCAAACAATAGTCAGGACACAGACAACTGCGGGATGCTCTATTTCCTTTCCTCATTTACTAACCCATAACTAAAATGCCAGCTTTTTAAAATAAGGAATTAATCCACCCACAAATACTTTTCTTACAAGAAGAGGAATATCATCCATTTGAACCATTAAAGATAATAATTAAAGTCAATATGAAATCTATTTTGGCAAAGTCTTCAGTGCCTGACGCTTGTTTACGTCGTTTCTTCCTAGCAAGGCTTTTCTGTGACCTTCCCGATTCTAAATCTTAACTTCTGGCCTACGTCCCTTCACTCATTCTTCTTTTGCTATCAGGCTTTTTCTCCCTTTCATATGTGAGTTTCTGTCAGCAATGGATTTGCTGTCACACCCTCAGTCTTCCTTTACCCAGCTAGGCTGGAGTCTAGAAAATGACAACTCAGAAGACAGGTTAAACACAATTTCTCTCTTTTCACCCATTTTCCACTATCTGCCTGCCTGGCCCTTGGGTTATTAATGGAACTGACATTCCTGTACAACTGACTGAGCAGGACCAGCAGCCAGATAACAAGGGAGCAGCTGGCAGCGGTAGGCACAGCCCTAGAGATAGCAGATAAGCAGACGGCGCGGCTATTAGTTTCATCCTGGCCTAAAAGGAAGGAACAACCACAAAATCTACACGGAAAACTCAAAATGTTTCTAATGATTCTTTTCCCATGAAATTAAAACCCACACACCAAAACTGATTCTTTTTAGTAAACCCAACCAAACTCAACATGTATTTTTAAATCCTCACATCTTCAATTTGAATGTGGGCCAATAAAACAAAAGTTTTAAAACATCAAATCTCCCCTACCCATGTGATGGATAAAAGCAATAAAATTCTACGTAATTCTCAAAAAGCAGCCCTCTGTTTTGAACCTCTAAAATTATACCTAAAGTAATTGTAGCATTTCTCAACCCTTTCCTAGTTCTACAGCCAACTAATTCCCCAAACCAAAATAATCACCAACATACACTGAACACTAAACACTTTCATGGTCCCTATTAAACTGTTGGGGCTTGCTTGTCTGACATTGTAAAAAATTTTTAAGTATTTATTATTTCATGTTTCATCTTTTAATGCACCATTGCTCTACATATCTCAACACTTCAGATTAGCTCACTACCATTTTGTCGTTGTGGCTTTTCTGTGCTGGTGATGAAACCCAGAGTCTTGTGCAAGCTGGGCAGGTACTCTACTACAGAGACATACCCCAAGGCAGACACTAGCATTCTCTTTTTAAATATATAACACAATCACATACTGGTTAATAGTTGTACACCTGTGGAAACCAGAGGAATATGTTGGGAGTCTTCCTCTATTGCTTTCTGTTCTATTGCCTTGACAGGGTGTTTCAATAAACCAGAATCTCACTGTTGCAGCTAGGCTAGTTAGCCAATTAGTTACCTGGCTCTGACTCTCTCTGCCGCACAATGAAGGGGTTACAGACATATACAGCCATGTCTATAGTCATACAGCTCTTACATGGGTGCTTGAGATCTGAACTCGGGTCTTTATGTATGCACAAGTTCTGTTACCCCGTGAGCTACTTCCTCAGCCCCTTATTTATATTCTTTCTTAAAAGATGTAGTATTTTTATTCTGTGTGTATGAGTATTTGCATGCCTAGTGCCTAAGAATGTCAGAAGAAGTGTCAGAACCCCTGGAACAAGAGTTACAGACAGTTGTAAGCTGCCATGAGGGTGCTGAGAATTGACCCTGGCTCTTCTGCAAAAACTACAAATGCTCTTAACCTCTGAACCATCTCTCCCGTGTCCTTATTTATATTCTTAACAATCAATATTAAGAATGTAATACTGCAGAAAGAAAGAAGGAAAATGCAGCAATATGTGAGTTTTCAAAATCCATCGACTATGTGTGACTATGTGTCACAATAGTGACTCTTTACAAAAAGGCAATCTAAGTCACCTTCTATCGAATTGTTTTGCAACTTTCCTTATTACTGGAGTTCTGTACTTCCAGTTAGAACAGAAGTTTCACCACCACCCCTGAAAAAATAAACATATTGCTCATTACCAAAGAATTTATTAAGACACTGATTTAAAATATTGATTTAATAGAAGTTAAATATTAAGGAGGATATCTTGTCATGCTAAGAAACAAAAAACCATAGTCTAAAACATTTGGAGTCACATCAAAATTCCCTAAAGGAAGAATCATAAGTTGGATCAGATGAAACAATGTGAACTTCAAAAAGAATTCTAATAAATTTAAATATATCAAATTCATTTTTAAAAATCCTTGGGTTTATAATGACGCTGGGTGGGGGAGTGCTTTGATACCTCTGAAGGTTTCCAGGGCACGACTTGTAAAAATCAATAACAGGAAAGACAGACCTTCATGCAGCTTTTCCTGTATAAACTGTATGTCAGGCTAATCAAGTGATTAACAAAGAAAAAATCCTTAGAGGAATATCCTAGCAAATAAATTCAGAATGATAGAATTTGAAAATCACCCATTGAAAAGCTTAGCAGAATCTCATATCTAGCAATGTTATCAATGCCCACATAAACAACTGTTTTACTGATTTTCAATAGCAGCTATTCATTTGTTGCTCTACATAAGTTTGGAAACTGGTGACACCTTGAGCTGGGGTAGGACTCAGTTGGTTATGTGCTTGCTGAGCAAGCACGAGGTCCTGACTTTAAATCCCCAGAACCCACGTAAAAGCTAAGCATGGGGGTACATGCCTATAATCCCAGCACTATGGTGGGTAAAGACAGAAAGGTACAAAGATCTCACTGTCCATCCAATCTAGGCAAATTAGTAAGTTCCAGGTTCAATGAAACACAGTTTTTTTTAAAAAAAAATAATATGGCGAACTATTGAGGAAAGTACCCAACATTGACCTCTGGCCTCCATATGCAGACATACAATCAGTCAATCAATCAATCAATCAATGTGATGTATTTATCTCTATCCCAGAGATCTTGTTTAAAATAGTAACAATCGATCCCACGGAGCCAAGGCGAGCAGAGCGGGCAACCCTCAGTAAGCCTGCCCTTGGGACCGGGAACCTCGCCCAACCAGCTTCCGCAGATTAATCTGGACCCTGGTAAGTGGGCCCCAGCCCGTCCCCGAGGCCTTCTGGCCACTTAGGGCTCCCCTCTACTGGCTTTGCTGCTTATCCCAATCCTGCTCGCCCCCGGGCACCCCTTCTCATCTGCGTGGTCCCAACTGCACCCGAACTCAGCCTATCCGGGCTGAGGCCTTGGGGGAAGGGCGAGTCCCCTGCTAGAGGGCCTGCTTTATCCCACGGAGCCGAGCCGAGCAGAGCACACATCTTTCAGTAAGCCCGCCTTTGGGACTGGGAACCCCTGGGCGAGGAAGGAGCACAACCAGCTTCCGCAGATTCATCCAGACCCTGGGAGCCAAGCGGAGCCAAACGGAGCAGAGCGGGCAACTCTCAGAGGAGATGGGCAGGCGCCAATCAAAGAATTCGTCCAACAACCTGAAAAGCAACATAATAACACCAGAATCCAGCGATTATGGAACAGGAAAGCCCGAGCAACCTATCCCAGATGAAGTAGAAGAAATTGACTTTAAACGTAGCTTTATGAAAGTTATAGAGTCCTTTAAAGAAGAGGAGAAAAACTCCTTTATCAAAAGGGATGAGAAAACTAACAAAAAGTTAGAAGAAATGAATAAATTCCTCAAAGATACCCTAGAAAACCAAGAAAAAGCAATCAAACAGGTAACTGAAACAGTTCAAAACTTGAAAACTGAAATGGAGGCAATGAAGAAAACACAAACCGAGAGATGGCGGGAAATGGAAAATCTGGATACA
>PVIU01014822.1:0-50441 GCA_004026605.1 Ondatra zibethicus
GTGAAGACTGTTACACACTGATGGAGTGGAGGGGATGTGAAGACTGTTACACACTGATGGAAATGGAAGGTCTGGCCTATAAGTATTGACTCTCGTGGTGCGATGTCTAAGGTCCTGTCTCATTCCTGCCAGTAGCAGGCTGTATTATTATTTGTCACAAGGCTATTGAAGCCTGCTACAATTGCATCCTCCATAGTAGTGTGCAGTCAGAACAGACCCAGACTAAGCATTTGTTGTGTGAAGAAGAAAATGAATGCCATTGAGTAAAGTAACATCTGAGTGTGTTTCGGCCTAGGTTTCATTGTGCTCATCTCATCAAGAGTGTTTCTCAAAAAAAAAATTGCTAAAAACTTTCTAAGACCATACATGATCTGAAATTATCCATACACACACAGCCAGTAGGGCATTTTACTTAACGTCATTTGATTATCAAGGGCAATTCACCCATCTAAGGGACATTCTAAATCATGAATTTTATCAAGGATGGTTCCAGGTTTGTGTACACACAGTAATGACCACCTACCTGAATATCTCGGATCAGAATTAAACCACCCTGAATCATCCATTAGAATCAGCATCTGCAAGCAAAGACTAGAAATATTCTTTGTACCATGCTGCTCACGTGTCTGGTTTCTGAAACTCAGCCCTGCCCCAATCCTTAGTTTCTACCTGACTTTATGGATTGCAATTACTTACACCACAGCAAGCCGCAAGTGGCCTGAACCAATAACCAGGGTCGTGGAAGGTTTCTCCTTGGATTTATGCATATGACAGAAAAGTTGCTTTGAACTAAACTTGATCGTCTTTCAAAAGAAAGGGAAACCTTTAAGCCTCTAACTCCCGGGAGTGGCGATGAGAACAGCCAGAGGGCGGTGAGCTAGCTCTGAACTTCTGGAGATCACTTGAGCACATTTGGCAAGCATTTGGCTTCTGCTGAGAACAAGGCCTCCTAATTGTGCTTCTGCCAATATGGAAGACAAAAGACAGAGCTATGGTTTAGAAAGGTCACAATGACACGCCAGAGCCACAGCAGTGATTGTGGTTTCTTCTGAGGACAGGCCTGCTGACGGGTCTGCCATATACCCGGCTGGGGAACCCATTCACAAGAAACGGAATTGCACGAAGACTGCAAAATGATTTACTCTGCTCCTAAGCTGTATCTCGCCTGTAATATTTTCTGACACTAGAAATAAAATAATAACATGTTTTGGTTCTTTTTCATGCACTCCCCACTACAGCAAAAGTGGTTGAGGTGAACTAGGTAAGACAGGCACAACATGTACAGGGTTTTTCCAAAGCCACAGGGTTTTCCAACCGCCTCAAAGACAAAAGAGACAGACATACAGATGTTTGCGCCTTACCGCGCAGAGTTGTGGACTGACTCCTTCAGTGTCTCTGGAATGCAAATTTTCTTTCACAGTTTAGCAGTCTTTTTTGGATTTTAGCACAGTGAACTAACACTTTCCTGGATTCCAAGACCTCCAGAGAACCAGATGGATGAGAGGAACTGGGAAAAAGAACCCACACTGTTTGAAAAAGGTATGAATTTCTCACTCTGCATTTAGCCAAAAAGCTCTGAAAACTAGAAGAGTGAAATCACTTTTGGTTTGTTCAAATGCATGCCATCCCAGTTGTTGGTGGGGTGTAAAAAGAAAAAAAACCTCCAAAGTGATTCGATGGTTCAGAGTCTGTGTTCAGTTTTAGCTGGGAAGCCAATTTTAATAGAGATGGTATGTTTACTATCAAAGGCAGGAAGAAAAGTAGAGAGGGGAGATTGCTCAACAGATCATTCCACGTGTCGTGTTTGTGCTTCCCAAGGCTAGCTCTCCTAACTGGCCATCGTGGTCCTTCTGAACCCTGTGAGGCCTTCCCTTTCCAGACACACATCCCCGCTCTCCCTCAGGTCAGCGTTCACCCCTATCAGCGCAAACTTTTCCACACTCAGTATTCCTGCTCCTCAATCACTGCGACCTCTGCCTTGAATATTTTCTTTTTCCTTTCTGCCAGCCTTAGCTTTGGAGGTCCGCCGGCTTTGGATGTTACCCCTGTTACTGGTTTTATCTGCCTATCCTTCCGCCTGTCCCACAGTGGTCATACAATCTTTATGGTAGGGACATGCAGAGAGTTACCTGTATATATCCCATAGCAAACTGAAATCTCAAAGAGGAACACGTCACAATGGACTCTGTTCTCCCATGTGAAAAGTGGCTAAGCATCAAGAGCTGGATGAGCCTAGCTCATGGAGTTTGGATGATTCTCTGTGGTACACACAGAATACAACAAGATTTTCTCTTGAAGTTCTAAACTGCCACAGGGTATGTTCTCCACCAAAGTTGTAACGATGGAGAGACCACCTTCAGAGAGGGGGGTGGATGAGAAGGCCCAATTGTTCCACATGAGCTGCCCAGCAGTCTAGGCCTCTGACAGACCTCAGTTTAGAGCCCTCAGAAGTGTCTCCCAGCTGGAGCTGGCTGAGAGACCAACAGATCCCTGACCAACTGGATGTGGAAGCTAAAAAAAAAAAAGATTGCTTTACAAACCCAAATTTGTTATCAATTAATTATGGTGACAGTCATATTAACAAGCACAGCTCCCATATGTTTAAAAGCTTTACAAAGATAAGAAATTTAAGCCTATTTTATGTTAGTAGCACTACATATGTTTCATAAAACACAGTAGAGATTGTTTTGTAAGTCCTTGAATGAATGTTGAATAAAGGAATGAATGAGTAATATATTTTGGACAGTTTCTTGACCAATGTACTGTAAATTCCAGAAGAGAACTTTATTCAAAATGACTGGGCATGCTGAGTGAAAATAATGACCACAGCAGAGAGTAAGAATAGAGAATAGACTTTT
Organism: Ondatra zibethicus; assembly: GCA_004026605.1. Classification (NCBI taxonomy): domain Eukaryota; kingdom Metazoa; phylum Chordata; class Mammalia; order Rodentia; family Cricetidae; genus Ondatra; species Ondatra zibethicus. The sequence continues at coordinate 2,859 of PVIU01014822.1, forward strand.
CTTCTCCATAAAGTATGCAATTTTCAAATCCTCCAAGTCATTATTTATTCCTACTTGCAACACGGGCGCACAGGAAGGCACAGGAAGATGCATATATATGGATGACAGACGCACAGGAAGATGCATATATGTGGATGACAGGCACACAGGAAGATGCATATATGTGGATGACAGATGCATAGGAAGGCACAGGAAGATGCATATACATGGATGACATACACACAGGAAGATGCACATACATAGATGATATACACACAGGAAGATGCACATACATGGATGACATACACACAGGAAGGCACAGGAAGATGTATATATGTGGATGACAGATACACAGGAAGGCACAGGAAGATGCACATACATGGATGACACACGCACAGGAAAGCACAGGAAGATGCATATATGTGGATGACGGGTGCACAGGAAGGCACAGGAAGATGCATATATGTGGATGACGGATGCACAGGAAGGCACAGGAAGATGTATATGCATGGAAGATTCATTGTCTTCCTGAGTAGCCATTGCTATTCTTGCCATCTCTACATGAAAAGACGACTTTCTCTTGTATGGTTTTCGATTAACAAAAGCAATATATTTCTTTAACCATATAATCAAAGGAATTTATAGCAGCTAAAACTTTAGAGAGGATCATGGAGAAAGTATTGAAGTAAGATATCGGTCCCAGTCAGCATGGTGGGTAAATTCCCTATACAGCACCCTTAGTTGGTCAGGGCTTATCCAGCCAGGAACTATCATTTCCAGGGACAGTAGACTTTCTTGGAAGGTATCCATTCTACTGGCCCACTTAATTGTTAGAAGATTATATTTAATCTTCCTTCTGTCCTCCATAGGCAAGTCTGTTGCCTTTTCTATGCAACAGCCCTAAAGAGTACTGAAAATATTGTCCCTTCTGAGCCTTCTCTTGGGATAACTACCTGGACGCTTTCCATCCTTGCTTATGAGCTATTTCTGTCTCTTATCCCCCCACCACTATTCTCAGCACAAGTTCCAGTTTGTCCTGGTTCCCTTCGATGCATGGGGCCCAGAATAGAACACAGCACTGGAGTCTCCAAAGCTCCTGTGAGTCCTGCATACACCTTCCTAAAGCAGTGCAGTCAAGGATGTCATTTACTTTTCTGTGATCTGATATATTGTTATTATGATTATTGACTTTCTGGTCAAACTTTTTCTCTTAAGGATTTAATTTATTTTTGGCAAACAGGTTGAAAGATGTTTGACATAGGGTCAGCATCAGTTTTCCTTCTCCCACAAAGTACCATTAATTTTTGTCAGAAAATATGTAATTTGCTGCCACTGTCTATTTCTCGCATGCTATCCCACCATCTCCTCTGAGACAGCCAGAGTAAAGTCTAACATGTCACTCAGCCTTTCCATACTGACACAAAAGGCACACTGGGACAGCTCTAAGATGAAGATTTCATTTGGAAAACAATGTTTTGTGAGCCTATTTAGTCCTTACTTTGGGGTGAGGCAGTCAGGCACCCCCAGCACAGTTCTCTGAGAGTTTGGCAGACTAGAGAATTCTGCTATGGATTTCAGAATGGTTAAGGGGCTGGTCTCCCTTTAATTTCCTTCAGGGAACATTAGATTGTCCTGGAGCTGGAGGAGAGAGATTTGTAGTAATAGATACCTGCTCCATATTAAGTACAGGGTGTGGCTCTTTTTTTTTTTTTTTTTTTACCAAATTAACCCATCAAATCCTCAAAGGAACACCAGGATCAAATATTGCTAAAATTTTATACAAGAAAACAAAACATAGATTCTTCTTTATTTACTTATATCCGAAGTCCCAAGTTGGTAGCCAGGAATTGGACACAGTCCCGCCTGACTCCTATCTCCATAGCTGGTAAAAACAAATATTTCATAAGAGAAAGGAAACACTGAAAAATGTGGACACATATGATGACTATGTACATATGAAAAGTGTTCATAATTAAAGACTGCATCTTTGAGTTGTAAAAGTCTACAAAAGAATAAAAACCTTAGACTTTGGTAGGACAGTGATTCCAGTCCTGGAAGTGCTACCCATTTGCTAGAGTGTGGCTGAGTAAGCGCTGCTCTCCTTTCTTCAGAAACTGGACGGTAGCTAAATGCACACCTGCCTGGAATAATATGTACTTCCTGCTGTCTTGTATCAAGGAGACTTGGATAAGGGCACAAAGAAGCACAAAGAGGAAGGGGCAGGATGTCAGCACAGCGGGAGTCCGGAACCTGCTTGTAGTGCCCAGGGGCATCCACTTCCTCACCAAGAGGAAAATGAACATGCCTATTGTTTTCTCCTTCTCGAGCTGAACCTTGACTTCACAAATGCATGTACCTCATGGTTGGAGTCCAGCTATTTCCCAGCCTTCAGTGTTTAATGTGCATAACAAAGCTTGGATACAAAGAACCTCGGATACATTCCAGATCTTCTCCGAGAATGACAACACCAAGAAGAAAGGATGGCTTCTCTTTCCTACTGAGGAGCCACACACAGGCCTCCCTATGGCAAAGCGGCACTGGTGCTGCAGGACATGTTCCCGTTCCCCTATGCTCAGCATGTTCTCTAGATTCCAGCCAAAGACTCCCAGCGGTTCTCTGGCCTTGTCCAACACATCACCCTGCTCAGCTGCTCTCTTAATGTTATTCTTCTCACATCTGACTGGATGTTTCCATGCTTTGATTATGAATCCTCTCCTATGGAGATTTTTTGGACAAGTCTCTCTCTGATAGAACCTACTGTTCTTTAATTTTATTTCATTTTAGTTTTGGGGCGAGGTTGCAAGAGCAGAGGGCAGATAGGAAGGGGCGGGGAAATGAATGAGATGGAAATGCATGATGTGAAAGAAACAAAGGATGAATAAAAAGAAAGTTTAAAAAATGCTTTGCAGGTAGAGATATGCCCTGGCAACCTGTTTCACTGTGTTCTTGGTTATCTCTACTGTACGTTGAACTTTTGGAGATGGGTCCATGACTTACATTATCTTTTCAATCCCATAGCTTGCAAAGTGTCTATCATCAGTGGTGGATATATAGTGAGTGACCTTGGACTATGAGTGAGTAAATAAAAAGCAAAGAGTTGACTTTGTTGAGGTTAACAGGTTAATCCTCATCTCATTTAGGAGACACGAAACTTCATGGGTAAATGAAGGTTTCACCGGGAACAGTGATGTCTCAGTCAGTTGCTTCTCCTCATCAAGGGGACATGGCGTGTGCACAGAGGAGAATCACAGAAGAACCTGGCTGCGAGCTGTCTTCAGAAATGCTTGTCACTCAGTCAGGTCAAATCAAGGAGAACTAATCGCAGACACTCAAGAAAACTTGAGGACAGGATTATTCTAAATTTCTAGGTAAATAAGTCTCTTAGAAGTGAAAATGTGTTTTCCTGGGTGGGTTCTTTTGCAATTCAATATTATAATTGTAATTCATACTCCTCAGAGCTCATTGGGTTTCCAACCTCTCTCAAGCTTTTCCTATTACCCCACAGCCTACCTTCTAGTTCTAGGATTTCTAGGTCCTGGGGAGGTGCATGCTCTCACTGTAACATCCTAAGTCCACACACACAGGATGCTTCTGCAAGGCCGCTCAGTGGGCACTCTCTCAAGCAGCATTCTGATTATGCCACTATGGACTATGTACTGGAGAATGGTTTGGGTGAGGCCTTTGAAACACGACTTTCTGGATCTAATCACAACCTGGTAAGGCGTGGGACTGCAGAGGAGTACCATGCCCTGTGTGTCTGAGGATGAAGTGCACACTTATTTTACACACGCCAAAGTTAGTGTTTAAAGCTTAGCACGTCAGTAAATAAATATTAAACGACATGGTTTTGATGCTATAAGTAGCACACATTGCAGTCCCCCTGGGGTTATATCACCACTCAGCAGCTTTTAGAGCTTGCATATCATCAATTTACATGTATTATCTAAGAAATAGTAGAACCTAAAAGGCTTAATCATTTCCATTTTTAAGTCTGTGTTCTTTCTACCCCATTGTGCTGCAAAGAAAATGTTAAAACGTGAAGTTCTCTTAAGTCGTTGCGAAATTTATCTTTAAAACAAACAAGCAAAGGAATAGCACAGAAAACCTGCTCTCTGTGTTGGGGGAGGGACATGACTGTGTGCAGAGGCCTTTTATTCTATGAGAAGGAATATTAGATACGCCAAGTCCTAAAGTAAAATGGATATTGCCAAACGAGTATCAGCCCATGCTAGTTGATATGCAGATATGTCAGAATGTTTCACTACTTGGTATCTAAACACAGATTACACAAATTCTATAACAAACTAGAAGGAAAGAAAATAAACCAATGGCTTAAGTAGTGAGGGAAACAGGAAGAATGGACTCATCATGTAATTCTGAATTTTGGCAGCAAGTACAGTAAAGCACAATGACCATCATTGGTTTGGCAAGTTAACAGCATCCTGAGAACTTGAAAATATGAAAATTTAGGAACTTTTAAAGTTTTCCTTGACACACATTCTTCAGACATTTCTAGACTCTGAATGTAAAAAATGGCCTGCAATGTGGGAGATGAATAGGGACCCAAGATGTCATCGTCAATAAGATCCTTGGGACCTCACCATAGAGGTGCCAAGACGGATGGCAGTAGCAACTGTGAAGGGTGGGGTTTGTGGGAGGAACTTTTAGAGGCCAGCTGGATTCCAGAGATGAAAAATCTGAAGGAACACTCCAGTCCAGCCAGATCAGTTTACAGACGCAGCAATAGAGTTGGGGACAGGTGATAGTTATACTGCCACGCCAGGGCAGGGCTGCCATTTGAACACAGGTCTCTTCATCCCCAGTCCATGTTCTACCTACATTTTCTTTTCTATTTTTTTATTGTTTTTATTGAGCTATATATTTTTCTCTGCTCCCCTCCTGCCCTCTCCCATGGTCCCCATGCTCCCAATTTACTCTCTACCTACATTTTCATAACACCAGGAGAGGAGTAAAAGTGCAGGGCCTCTTGGGACCTTAGGAACACCGAGAGAAGATGCTTTTATCCCCATATTCAGTACTCGGGTTCCCGTGTTTTTCCTTAAGTAAATTCATGATATAATAAAAATGGAAAAAAGTGGAGAAGAATGGATAACCTAATTATAGCACAGTGTGGAATTTGGCATATTCATGGAATACTAGACAACAAAAAGAAACAGATGGCTGATACAGCAACAGGGATGAATGAATCTCAGAAACTACAGTCTGAATGAGAAAAGGCAGATTACAGAGAGAGGGAGAGGGACAGAGACACTGAGACTTATCCGAAGTAAAGAAATACTGTAAAAGAAGTTGGAAATCAGTAGCTTCTGAGGGTAATAGACGGGACCTTATTTGAAAGGGCAAGAGAGAATTTTCTGGAGTGATATGTACAATAGTCGATTCTCATCAAACTGAGCACTTACCACCTGAGTATTTTCTTTGTGTAAAATTATGCCTTAATAAAAATGAGAACATTGTAAGAAAAAGGGAAGTAACACTAGAATTGGTACCATTAATAAATATAACATGAATGTACAAAACAGAAGTAAACATATTCAAAATAAGCTGAGAAAAATGCCCTCTAGAGTTCATTTGGCGCAGGTAAACAAATGGGCTAGCTAAGAAAAGGCTTGATGCCTTAAATGGAGACAAATCAAAATTTGTCTTTTTTTTTTTTAAAGGCATTGTTAGAAATGGATCTATTTCTTTGTTGCTTAAGTAATTCCTATTCGTAACAGCCTTTTAAAAAGCCCTGCGATATGTAGTTGTTCAGTTAGCTCCTTTCACAGAGCAGCAGAGAAAGCAACAAAAAAACCTCACAAAGAGCAGGTGTACATGTCAGGAAACATGAATAGGCTATGGTTTTCTGAGTTTTGGGACAAGCTCTGAACACACACTGGCCCATGGTGTCAGGGGTGCTCACATTTACTCCCTTAAAATGTCCACTCCCACTAAGCCCTGCCACTAGACCACTGGAGGTGGAAAGGTCCTAGTTCCCGAGGCTGGTTTCTTAAGGTACTTTACGACGTTGTAACTTCATGGACTGCTCTGTGAAGGGCCCACAGTATAGGCAGGGACATTCTGGCCACTCCCATAGAGGAATCAAAGCAAGTCCCAAACAGAGCAGTGTGTTTGCAAGCGGAGCATGGGACGGCTGTCATACCACACGGCTCCATCGTCAGTGCCGAGGGAGAGACTGAGCTGGCTGAGGTGTCGAGCAAAATGGAGGAGAAACCGCTTCATTATAGGGTGGGGAGGGCATTAGTCCTGCCTCATGGATTTTCACGGTAAAGACCGATCACTCTGCTGACACTCTCCTCGCCAGTGAAAGGAGGTGATGATGAGTAATGATGTCCCTTTGGTGAGGCTGAGAGAATTAGATGATACGGGGGCAAGCTCAGCTTCTCCCTGCTCTCAGGGCACAAGATTCACTGTTCTGAGGTCAGGCATTACACACAATATGGCAAATATGGCTTCCCTTCTCATTTTCAAGATTTGGCCCTCTCTGAGTTGTCAATGTAAACAATCTAGACTACTCAAGTTCCAGCAAATCCCAATGGATACAGATCCATTCCTGAATACATATGTACAGCAAAGATCGGAACACATCATTGTTTCTCTTCACCAGCATCTAGGCGATGGAGGAAGGGAATCCCGGGGAAGAGGAGAACAGAGGCCTCTGGAAAACACCTCTGATGAATGTGGTAGCGTGAATTTGTAATGCTGGCGCTCAGAAGGCTGAGGCAGGGGATCAAGAGGTCAGAGCCAGCCTAGCTGCCTCTTTCTGGTGATAAATCTGTCTCTGAATAGTTTGAGACTGGGATGGCACCGTCTTCTATGAGAAGCTGCGATATTTCACGATTTATGGATGTTACAGGTGAGGTTCAAAGAACGAAGTAAACGGCTGAGCTGTGTGCTCCATCTGGTCTGGCTCAGTCCTCCCTGGTCCATACCCTCCCTTGAGTCAACACGCTGTTTAAATAGCCCCTTCACAGACGTGTTGCTCAGCCTTGCCATGATTGCCATATTTATGCTTTTCTCGGGCTGAAGTGCAAGGTGTTTGCGGGAGAGCAATCAGTTATTCTTGTTGACACAACAGGGAGATATAGGCCTAGAACCCTAAAGTTACAATCGGGGTTTGGACGGAGCTTTTAGATATTTAGATAAGGTGCTAGTAAAGCACCCATGCAGACATTTTCTTATCTATGCTGGCTACTTGGGAGTCTAAAGTGGCTGAGGGAAGCTGCCATGCCATTCGCTGCTTGCAGGCACAGCTAGGGTCTCTTTCCCAGAGAATCTTAGTCTAGAGGGAAAATGTCCCTGATGATTCTCAGCCACATAAAAGGCAAGAGTGAGAATATCACTGAAAACTGTTGCTCCCCATTCTGACTTCATCGTCCAGCCGCTGAGAACAGGCTAGATTTCTAATTTGTGAAGGAGGGATGAGAGCCACCAGTGTGGATGGGACTGCTTCCATCACCAGGCTGCTCATTTTCAGCAACCAATGTCGTTTCTAGATTATTCTGGAAGAGAAGGCAGTAATGGGTCAGAACTGGCTAAATCAAGCTCTTTGGTATTACCAATTGTGCTAGATGACTAGGATCACCATAGCCTTAGTGGAAAGACACGGTTCAGGAATGCCAGAATGTGTCTGTGGGTGGTCTTCCATAGAATCTAACCTATGCCACTAAATCCTTTATCTTCCTAGAATCTCTTATTTCAGTTATAAACAGAAATATACCTGGAAACTAGTCACAGAATAATAGAGTTAGAATAATTAAACAAAAATAGAGACTTTATCATCAGAATAAACAACTTAAATAGCTATGATATGATAATATGCAAGTATTTCACAAACGTGGCTAGCTAAAACTATTGGGCATCCTTTGAAGCTGTTACTAACCAAAATCTACCTGACCAAACAAAGTTTGACCCAGACTTCTAGAGATAGTGCTTTACATAAGAACATTAGGCAAATGAGGCGGTTGCCTAGAACAATCCCTAAGCTGTTCCATCCCTTCCCATTCCAGACAAGGGGCTTCCAGCTCTCCTGAACTGCCAAAGCTAAAAGGATGTATTGCTAGGATCTCCTTGGCTTGTTACATCCTGATTTCCTGTCTTATTTCCTAACTCAGCCTTGACTGGCTTCTTTTTTCCAAAGTAGCAAGTCTGCAATGTGGAGCGTGTATAGGACTTGAACAATAGGATTCAGGCAGGAGCTCAAAAACTAGTGACCAAGCAAGGCCATGAAATCTAGAAACAGATGCTTTGTGAACTCAGTGCCATTTGCGTGAAGATAAAAAAAATTATTACTCTATAATTAGAAATAATTTAATTTCTGATGATTTGGGTTCTGCTGAATATATCAGAAAACATTTGTAAAATACTAAAAGGCATAAGTAGATACAATTGAAGTTTTATGAAAACCTCGGCGATAAATCTGGTAGAACAAAGGTACTCATGGAGTCAAACCAGAAGATTCACCTATGCATTCCTTCATGCGTGTAGCCCCTGTTGTGTAGAAAGCAGGGTGCAACCAGCAGGGGCAGAGTGAAGCCCAGGTTGTGGACGAGACCCCTGTTGGGTTGCTCACCCTAAAGCAATGCATGGGAAAGCTGTACGGCATTGGAAGGGTAACAAGACTGAAAACTCACGGTACACCAAATACTTGTTATGTAAGGCTACGGCAAGCATGACAGCTTTAAGACCACATCAATTATTGTCATAGAAATATGAATACCCAGGAATGTTCCATCACTGCCCTCCTCCAAGCCTATAGACTAAAGATAATAATCTTTCATTTTATGCCTAAAGAGCAACATCAAAGACTGTAAAGCTCAAGGGGTATAGGTGCCAAAGCACACACGAAGAGCGCTCCAAACAGCAAGCTGCCAGCACAGGCTTCTTCCTCTATTCTCTTCTTAAAGAAAATTAAAACAAACATTTCCTGGAGGTTTGCAGACTCTAACTTGATCCGACAGCAGTGCGCATGGAATTTTTGTGAAATAAAAGGCAATGTTGCCTGAAAGTGCTTATAGATCCCTGCAGACAAATGTTTATATCAAACAAAGTCACGGACTTTTTATCAAAAGTGAAAAGAATTATATAGTAAGAAAATGTACACATGAGGCAATTAGAAAGGCTCGCTTTCTTTGCTCTGATGGCAGGGCAGAACGCTAGTATAGTGTTTGAGTTCCTACCTGCTGTCTTACTGATGGGTGATGTCCCATAGTCATGCTCTCTGTCCTTTCTCCACTGGGTCGCCACTCCTGTGCTAACTCTACCACAGGTACAGTGTACCCTCCCCTGGTTTGCCACAATATTCATGTTTTATTTTGCAATGACGCTGTAACCACATGAGCTATCACGACTAGTGCTGGGTTCTATCTGCCTCCTTGGGGGTCATTTCTGCATACAGATCATTAATTGGTACGTCTGTATTCAAATGAGAGGAAGCACAGAAAATACATGGAAGTAGGTGGGAATTAGCCTTGTCAGAAATTCTTCCTAGGATACTTGGCTCGACAGCTCCCAGGGCTCAGTTGCCTCATCTGCACACTGGGAAGGATAAATGGATCTGTCATACGTTGTGAACTGTAGCGCGCCCATTCATCTGTGACGTGGGAGCTGCTGGCACAGTGTTCCACTGGCTACACAGGTCCTGTTCCTGACAGCCATGACAAGAACTAGGACTGTATTATCTGACTTATAGGGAAACGGAACCTAAGCACAGTCACTTGCTTTGGGAATCAGCAGCTAGAGAAGGCCACTTTCCCTGAGAGCTGTGTCATGAGGCAGACAGAGCCAGAGGTCACCTTCAGTCGGCAGACAGAGGTGTCAACCCAAGAAATCCTCAGTAGTACGTTATCACCATTGTTTGGGGGTAATTTCAAGGTCACAGATGGGAATGCAGATGACTTCCCTGATGGACAAGGTTAACTGACACATCTGAATTGGGTATTTGACCAATGGATGTCCAAGGAACCACGCTCATATAGTTTACACATAAATTCAAGGTCAGACCTAGACTAGAAAACCAAAATGCAACAAAACCCTAAGTCCTCCAAAACTCAAAACCAACCCAACTCAATATAGAAAATAAGCAAACAGCTCATAGAAACCTTGGATTAAAAACTAGGTTTGGTGAAGACGCTACTGCCATCTATTATCACTAAGATATGTATCATACTAACAACAAAACAGGCTATATGCAAAGGAGGATAAAAACCAGACCAATAGAGGTAACCTTTGCATAGGACCAAATACTGACTCTACAGTAACAGCTGGATGCCTATGAAAACTTCTTAATGTAAGCTTGTAGAAGACTTTGATTTTAACAACTGGACATTGATATGGTCTTTTCCTGAAGTACAATAAACCTTCAGTGAAATGGAGAAACATTTAATATTAATATGAAACATCCGTTGGAAAACATAGTCATGAAAGCATGCTTTTCTCTTTCCCATGAGGAGAATCAAAACCTTCGAACAGTCTATGTTGAAAGAGTTAGTAAGCAGCGCTGCCGGGCATCCTTGCACAGGTTTCTCAGACACCCTACATCTTCTTATGCTCTTGGGAATTTAATTCTTTCTGGGTTGTGGTCATAGAAAAGACGAGAGAGAAAAGAGATGAATGTGGAATGATGGGGCGTGAAGACTGGCTGGGTTTGAGGGTGAAGACATTTGGCCCAGTGGAATCTTTCGTCAGAAAACTGCCAAAGCTCTAGCAGCCCTCAAGAGCACAGAAACATGTCCAAGCGAGTTTTGCCTGCAGAAAGAGGGGCGTTAATTGCTTTCCCCGGATTCTCTTGAACCTTCTTACATGCAGAAGCATAAAAATAGCCAAGCTGTGTACACTGCCTCTAGGATCCAACCCTCCACCTGCAGAGAGGAATTCGTGTTTCAACTCTTGTCTCTGCCACAGGTTTGCTTTGGAGCCTAATTACCAACTAAGTTTGATGACAACGTAACTGCTCCAGGGCTTCTTGTTCCTAACAAACAAAAAACAGATTCCTGAAGCAAGTCCTGCCAGTTCCACTGGGAACCCTGAGCCAGTGATGCAGCAACAGAACTGGGGCTGCTTCCTTCCTTGTCTTCACATGGGCAGATCCCTGGAGAGCCTGTCTCCATCAAAGCGGACCAGTTTCAACAAATATTTACTGACAAACAACTATTATTTTAATAATAATAATTCCCAATCATTTGTTGATTTACAGCCAACAAACATGCTCATAGATGCTATCTCACTTGATGGCCACAATTCCATGAGGAAAGTACACAAAACAGGGCTCATTAACTTATTTAAATAGATGATAGTTTATATTGCTGGCAAGATCTAGTGTAAGGGACTGGTTACATGCATTACCCTCCAATCTTCCTTCCAAGAGGCTAGAAAAGCAATCGGGACAGCCTCGAAACACAAGAATGAGGCACCCCTCACTAGCCTATCCGTGAATCTAGGGTAAATCACAGACTGCTTCTGAAGAGTGTGTTGTCGAGCAATTCTTGACAACATGCAGACCTGTTTAACACAGAAATGACTGTCCCATGATAGCTCCCTGTCACTGGAGGTGGTTCAACGGAACCTTGAAAGCTACCCATACAGTATGCAGAAAGCTATAAAGGGGGTGCTTTGTCAGGGCAGTGGCCATTCAGAACAGAGTTCATTTACACATGGTAGCATTACATTAGCTTTTGTCGCCCATCTAACCATATCTTAACTGAGTGAAGATACTGTGAATCTGTCATCTCACAGCTTCCAAGGGTCTTTGGCTGTCTCACAGGTTGTATCAAGGTGCTGGGGAGATACATTCTTAAGCTCTTCAGACTACTGCACAATCTATTTCCTACAAGTTTATAACTCCGGGCCAAGAGCTTGTGCTGGCTAATGACTGAAGGCCAGTCTCTGGTCCTAGAGCCCACTCACATCCTCGTGCCTGGTGAGCTTCTCTGTCCTCGGTCTGCAGGTGGACCCTTAGATATGTAATGTGCTCATGATGAAATCACATTCCACATTTTCATGTTCTAGTCACTGGAAGCAAATACAGGCTCACATTTAAGGAGAGTACACATATAAAAGTCTAATCACTAAGAAGGACAGATCACCGCCATTGCCTTAAAGCCTGTCCTCTACAACAACCAATATGGGAGACTTATAGAGAAAGGTCCTTGCCATTTTCTCTTCCAGTCTCTCAGAGTAAACACTATTCCTACCCACTTACTGGAACCTGAACAAAATGTGGGAGATGAATATTTGGTACCATTTTTCTGAGGTCCTTATTTTATTTTATTTTTTTAGATGACAGGCACTAGCAATGCACATACAGATGATGGAGACTTATTAGTCCTTGAGGTCCCCAGGAGTCATCTTTATGACGTATAGGAAGATACACGTAGCTTGATACATTACACAGTACAGGGAGGCATTACTCATTCATCACAGAGGGAGAGCCTGTACAGAGACTCGGAAGGCATCAATTCTTACGCAAACTTATTGTATGATCTTGGGTGAGTCATACCTAGAATATTATAATCCCCAATTTCATTCTAGAAAATGCCATGATAGTAGGGAATCTATCTGGCCTGGGTCACAATTCAACCCATACAGTGTATGTCTAAAACCAATTAGGGGTGTTAGGTGGTAAGGCCCATGGGGTTGGCTCCTATGGGATTCCCCACGTGGGAAGTCTGTCCTTGATGGTTGACAGAAAGGGAAGATACCCACTCACTTAGACAGATACCAAAAATGTTATTTTCAATCCTGACAGGGGGATCTGTGGTCAGTCCTGGCCTCCAGGCCTAAAGGATTCAGGAATCTCTAGCACTTAGCAGGGAGCTCTATTATCTGCTTAATACTCCAAGCACTGTTCCTTGAATTTATCTCCATAGCTGGTGAAGATCCTAGGAGACTCTGAAGACCACTGGTCCCAGAGAGCTGCAGTGTTTGTGGGGATAGACTGTTTATGTCCCTTAGTCCATTCCTGCCAACTCAGGAGAAGCTCTCGCTTAGCACTGTTTCCTGGCAAATTCTTGTGCTTTTTGGGGAGCATAACAGAATGTCAGTAGAGAAATCTCGGTAGCTGCTCATGGATTATTATTTTTGTAATATAATCTCTGTAAGTCTAGTGGGCATTTATTATACAATATGAAGCACCATAGGATTGATATTTCACAAAATTCTAAATGATATCATTATTTCCAGTCACAAAAGAATAGTTAATTTATAGAGTAACATCCAGTTCAGCAGCAATTCAAGAAAACTATTGAACATGACTAGGTCCCTGGAATATGTGATTCCCTTGGCCCATAATACCAAGCTCCCTACCATATAATAGGGTACGTTTATGAGGCACCCTTTAACATCCCTGAGTTGTATAAGAGCTCTCCAGGATTGTCCCAGTATACTGGAAGTTTCTCAAAAAGAAGACCTTCTTCTCCATTTCCCTAGTATACTTTCTAGAAGGGGGCTACTGAAAATAATATTTAGATGACAAGAACTATAAATATGCTTAATTTTTAACTATTTAAAGTTTAACTTCTTATTTAAAACTATAGGTTTAAATGTGTTATGTTCTACATTATTTGCAATCAATGTAATCCATTATTCAGTTCTAAAAATACTAGAGAAGTCTTGTTTTTGCTGTATGTGAGGAAACAGCAAAAAAATCCATGTCTATCCCCAAGGCTGCCCACTGTTTTACTCTCATAGGCCTTATTCATACCCCGTTACTTTACACACGGCTTATACTTTCTGAAATTATTTTACTGGTCTTTTAGTCATGAAACTAGCCTAGTGAATGAGGAGGGCAAGAGCTTCTTTATTTTACAGATGTGGGGGCTGATGCTTTAAGGCCCCAGTAAGGTCATACAGTGAGTGATCGGCACAGCTGGGTGGAGAATTTGAGCATTTCCGAGCCATTCAGCCACTTCAGGGAACACAGAGCAGGTGCTGACTCTACCATTTTTAGCTGCATACACTTGGATTTCTCACTTCGCCTCTTAGAGCTTCTTTTCCGTGACAGCTATATAGATCTATTTATAAGTGAAGTTTGTAACTGACACGGAGGCTCAAAAGATCAAAGGCGAAAGTGTAACATTGGGCTTCAGTTAGGAAACGTTCATGTAGAAGGATACAATTGCTGGGGAATGTGCGGAGATCCATGGAGAGGGACACAAACGGTTAGGACGGTGTGTAAGCAGAACACAACTATAGATCTGAGAAGCTCCCGTGAAGGGGCAGAGGGGAGGAGCCAGAGAGCTAGGATGGCCATTCTCTCTGAGATGTGGAAATCACGCTGAGTAGGAGGGAGAGAGACCAGGTAAAGGGGAATGTAGCTTCCGTTTCCAGGTGACACAAGAATGATGAGGTGAAAAGGACTCTACAAAATGTCATGTATGTAAAATTACTGTGCCTAGAAAAGAAATATTCCAGCATCTTCTCTGTGCATGCATGACTGAGGATACTGAGTCAAATGGGATGTGGCTCCTGCCTTCAAAAGTTCACAGCCCAGGAGAGATACCAATAAACTTGTAGAAACTTTGCAAAAGATATGGAAAGCAGCAGACACAAGAATAGATGGTATACCTATAAACAAACAAATATATAAATATTTATATAAAAATATAGATGTAATTTAACAGGTTGATAATAAAAACAATCAGGATAAAATTACTTGTTGAACGTGTTACCACATCATTTAATCTGCATAAGACAATTCAAGGAGACATCGGTATCCCTTAGGATTCTTGATGTACAAATGAAAAAAAAAAACAGGGCAAGTGATATGTTAGCCTTCCAGGCCACTTGTGACTGGAAAGGACAGTGCTGGGATTTTAATTTCAGCAGAGACCCTGAGCCCATTTTCCCCTACCAGCCCCTACTTCCTCCTGGACTAATACGAGCTTCCAATATTCTGTGCATACTACACACAGATCGTTTTGCTTAGCATCTCCTCACCAGGCTGTCAGTTACAGAGTTTCACTACAGTCTCCTCAACAACCAAAAATACAATTGTTGACGATAAGACCTAGAAGGCGATGATAACAGTTGCTGAGCAGAGCAGTGAGTGTGAGTGTTGCGGTCACTTCACCTTGCCGTGGAACACTGGAGTCAGATGGAAACACGAGGGCAGAAGAGGGCAGAAGAGGGCTGAGGTAGACCTCAGCAGAGGCAGGCAGAGGCAGGAGGACAGAGAAAGCCCTGTAGATAAAAGCAGGTGTTCCAGCAGCAGATGGTGGAAGGGGTTGTCTGCAGGTCAGGGGAGAAGAGGATGAGGGATTTACAGTCCACATTCCAGCAGATACTCAGCCTGGAACACACCACAGGCTCTGAATTCACTCCCATGACATTGCTCCATAGTTTTGGAGAGGAATCTTCCCCTTACCCTACTACTGCTGGCTGTATACCCATCTCCTATGCCGAGGCATGGGATTTCTCCTTTCTCTTTCTCTCTGTTTTCAGACGCTTGGCCAGCCTTCAGTCCAACTTTCCTTTTGCACAGTTAATGGCTTGCCAGCCATTATGTCTTTCATAGAGACAGAGTAGAATTTCTCTGCTTGCTCAGTTTCCTGCTCTTCTATACAGAATCACCACATAAAAGAAATAACCATGTTTCCCTCTTAAGTTGACATTATTTTGTCTGAACTATTTATACCAGCAGACAAATAACTCTATAGTGTCAAGTACTATGTGGTGGGAGATTGCCCCCTGGGATGTGTCTGGGCAATGGAATGTAAACATCACATGATCGTGATCTTATTTCAAAGGGACATGCTGGGCTGGTGGCAGCTCTGGAGTGTAAGTCTTAGCTCTATTATCTTAACTCATGATATGACCCAGCAGACCCATGTCTGAATCTTACTTGAAAACAAAGATGGGTTCCTTGAAGCGGCAGTACCTGATTTGCTCTAAAATTCACGCCAATTTTAATACTCGCATCTGTTAAAATGATTCCAATCCCGGAGATAATCAGACTCTTTTCATTAGTCTCCGCCAAGGGGTCTGCCTTCAACTGCATTCTACATTTGGTTTCTGCCATTTGTTCATTCCCCCACCCAGTAAGTATTCTTTGGACAGATGTAGCGTGGGAGGAACAGTCTTAAGACCAACCAGAGGGGGACAGGGCAGAAAGGACAACACCTTAACATTATGACAGAATTCTGACAGCTAGTGTTAGATCTAAGACATCAACTACACAGTGATCAGGAAGTGACCGAGAATGGCTCAAGGGGAAGAGAGTGGGGAAGAAGTCAGGAGGAAGATTTAGCTTCAGCTGGGGCAATCAAGGACCACCTTTTCAGAGAGAGAGATAGCTAAGCTGGGTCATGAAGAGTCCATGCTGGTGTTCGTGCTGGTGATGAGGAATTCCAGGCAAAGATAATGGAATGAATGTCTACGGCTCACATGAAGGAAGGGAGTTGCACAGTCACTAAAAGTGAGATCACAATGAGCCTGGTGTGCTGATCTAAACTCTCTAGACAGCCCTTCTTAGATAAGAGCATCCTGCACCATACACGAAGCCATATTCCTCTCCGTCCATACTCTTCTGCCTATTAAAATTCTATCCTAAACATACCGGAGAGGAGACCTTGAACTTGAGGCTGGCAGGATGTCTCTGGTAAGTAAATCTAACTGAAGGGCACTGAATATTTTCTTATCTGTCCTCATCTAAAGAAAGTTTAAACTGGATCCACTTTTGTAAAATAAAACACAATACTAAACAAGCACCCGAAAGACCTTCACTGTTTAAGTGCGCTTGAGTGGCAAGCTCTCTCTGGAGGCCGCCTGTCTATTGGCGCATCAGGGAGTGTCTGGAGTGGAGTGTTTTCTTCAGTCATTCCGCTGGCAGCTGCTCCTGAGGCAGAATAGATGAGAGTCTATAGAGTACAAGCTGTACGCTCTATAGAGCAGCGCATAAAGACCCAGGGGAGGAGAGAGGGTGAGAGGAGAGCTGAGGGGGTGGAAGGAGGAAAAGAAAGGCTAGGTATGATTATGCCACCAGGTATCCTTGGTAACCAGAAAACATCTTGTACATTCTGTCTGAGAGATCAGCAGCACATGGAAGAAAAATGTGCCCTGCTTCTGTCAACATCAATAGCACTGGAACAGGACATCTCTGAGCCCGAGTCAAGGTGGGAACAGAGGTATCCAAGGTCCTTAAATATAAGTACCCAGCAAGGAAATAAATATGAAGTTGGAGAGTGTGTGCTGGACGAACACTGAGAAGGGTTATTATTGGTGGGGAAGAAAGCTTGCACAGCACAGGCATCCAAAGTACTGTGAAGTACCGGGCATTGCTGTGAACTTGTTTTGAAGGATACATCTATTAACTAAATGGTTGGTGACCCACTTACAAGGGAAAGACTCAACCCAATGCCTAGAGTCAGGAGGACGCACGACTATAATGAAGACACCTTGCCATCATACTCGGTTAGGCAGTCTATAGGACTCTGGGAGAAAGTATAATGGAGTTTGTATGTCTTTGCTCATGAAGACGCAGCGGGCATCTGGAAGAGACACCTTCTGAGCCTGAGAACACAACAGGCTCAGCCTGCCGCCTCTTTCTCCTTGTCTTTGCCGCAGCTATTTCCCATAAAGCACAGAAAGGGTCCCTTCAGCTGCTGAAGACTTTGCACACCTCATAACAACCATATTTAACCATTTGCTCCCTGTCAGTGGCCAATTACAGCTCACTTAAAGTTAATTCTTAAATAGCACCTATGAGGTACAAGAAAACCATTTTAAGTGACATATATGTATATGATCCGCTATGCAGTCATGTTTTCTTATATATAAATATATGCATGTATGCTTACTGGCATACATGCATATGTAAATGTTTATATCCACACATACTAGAATTCCAATTTATCCGTATTCCAAGTCTGTCGTAAGAATGCCTACTATTCTTGTTTTAGGTAAAAGCACTAAAAAGTAATGCATGCCAAGACAACCGAACTCGTTTACGGTAAGACTGCAATTTGAAAATAGCTGTCTGTGGTGGAAAAAAACAGGAAATACTTCCATGCAACAAGGAAAAAGTCCTTCTACCCACGAGTGAGTAGAAAGTGTAAGCATGCAAACATGTGTGCATGCATGTGCCCAGGCTGAGAGAAAGACTGGGGCTTATGCATCTATTCAGGGCTGAAAGGCAGACGGCAAAGATGGCATAAGGGTCCTGAACTATGAGTGTGTCATGTCACTAAAAGCACACGATATTTCCAGTTAGTACTCCAGAATGTGACGATGTAGCTCATCAAAGACTTCCACGGAGACCGACGGGCAGCTGGTCACAAGAGCGTGATTTTCTGCTTAGGCTGCAGCTGCTCCTGGCCACACAAATTGAATTTCTGCCAGTCCACAATAGTAACGTGATTCTTACATGTTCCTTCTCCCCCCCATTCCCAACACTACTATCCCATTCTACTTTCGGCTTCTAAAGCTTACTATGTTATCATCACCTTTGCCTCTGACAGCTAGATCTACGATAATGATGTGAGGTTCCACTTTGGAACTGAGATGAGGACATAAAAATGTGTCAAAGATGACATTGGACATACGGCACTTAAAAATAATTGTAAGGAAATTCAGAAAAAGCATGTATGTCTGGTGGTTCCATATCTGTGCTGATATGCCAATTGGCAGAAAATAGGCACCACTTCCAAATGCCAAGTCCACAGTATTGCGCACACCCAAAGGGAAGACAAGAGCCTTTGAGAATGGTAGTATTCCAGAAGCCTAATGCTTATCTCAAGGGGAAACTATCCAAACTTCTACCCTGAGTGTTTGGAAGGAGTTGGTATTACAGGTCAGTACCGATGTGAGTTCAGTTCTCTCCAATGATGAGGCCGTTTTTCAGTCAATGTCCACCAGGGCATCCACCAGCAACATATCATTGTGGAGAATGTGAAATACAGCTAAAGAGTTTCATTGGTGCAGGAGAATCGTCTGTATTCTGTCAATCATGTTTTAAATAAATGCTGATTGGCCAGGCAGGAAGTATAGGTGGGACAACCAGACAGGAAGTAGAGGTGGGGCAATGAGAACAGGAGAATTCTGGGATGAAGGAAGCTCTTTCTGCAGTCCTGCCCAGACCACAGAAGAAGCAGGATGTGACCTGCCCTGCTGAAAAAGGTACCGAGCCATGTGGCTAACATAGATAAGAATAATGGGTTAATATAAGCTACAAGAGCTAATAAGAAGCCTGAGTTAATGGGCCAATCAGTTTATAATCTTCTGGAGACCTCTGTATGATTTCTTTGGGGCTTAATGGCTATGAGAACTGGGCAGGCCCTCATGTTACATTTCATTTTAAATTTCATTTGCTTCTATTTATCTTACAGTTAAATAAACCACAGGAGGACCCATTTCAATATCTTCACTTCACTCCCATCAGGAGTCATCTCACTCAAGTCTGCCACCAAGCAGGTACATGCATTTTCAGAGAGCATGGGTACTATCTGGGAAAACTCGGTGCTTAAAACTACCCAGCCAGTCCAATAGCATCCACAACACATGCCAATACAACATGGCTTTCTCGATTCGACTCCTTCCACTTACATCCACATTTCTGAAATAAGAGTGGGACTCAAACAGACCCCTGAATCAAATCATGACCATTCACTTCTTATTGCAGTATACTGACAAGCCAAATAACTTCAGAAATCGGCAACAGCAAGAACAGACAGACACACACTGGGCAAGGCAGCAGAGTTTTAGGCCTAACAAATAACAGACTGATTGAAAACATAATTTAGAACCCCATGTTAAAAATTATGAACAGTATATTTTTTTGGACTCATAAAAGTCATTTTAAGACAAATCCCATTAGAATCTGTAGCAAACAACTAGTCCAACTGTCCATCATACTCCTGTTGCCCTTGGGATTTCCTTTACTTCCCTTGTTCTTTGTCTTTTTATACTAAAGCAGTTATATATTGTCATAAAAATCTAAAAGTATTTTGGAGTCATGGGAATGCAAAAAAGCCTCAGCAAAACAAAACATTTTAAAATGTTTTACTTGTTCTTTTTTATTAACATTTACAACATAGTTGTTGTGTTTGTTTTTTCTTACCCCCCCCAATCTGTACCCAATAAAAAAATGTTTCCAAATTGGGACGCCAAGTTTCCATCCAAATACCATTTTGTTTAATATCCCTGCATGAACCCTCCCTAGAACAAAGATTTGTACTGCCGCTCAAGGGAATTTATGGTTGAAAGAGTGAGCTGAATCACATTGGGGCCACTGGAGTCCCCCATATATAAAGTCCCCTGCTTTAGGAGGACTTTAGGCCTGCTCAGCACAGTCAATGGTACCCTCTTGGGGACAAGGGGAAATTTCTTATTGATCCTGAAGCCATTCATTTTTATCTGCATCTTCCAGAAGAGATGGAAAATCTCTCTATGTCCGATGACTTTGATTGTTACCCAGGCTTGGTCTTCTGTAGCTTACAGATTGGCTGGGACTCTAAATGGTATTCTTGCAAAGAAGTAATTGAATCTTAAAAGTGCAAAGCAATCTAGCCTGTGCCCAGCTTTCTGCAAGGTACAGTCCCCTCCCCAAACAGCTACTCTACTACAAAGTTTACTATTTTCTGTATCAAAAAATAAAACAACAACAAAGGATGAAGGGACTTACTTTGGAGAGTTTTCATGCTGACATAGAAAAGATTTCCTGTACATATGGTACCCAATTTTAGACACAATGCGTTTCTGGAAATTGTATCATAAAGCAGATCACTAGACGAGAAAGCTGGGATGGTCCAGGCTGCTTTCACTCAACAGACATATCCCAAGTGCCCACTGTGTCCTAGGCAGAATGACAAGTTCTGCCCTGTTCATACAGTCTAAAAAATAATCCAAACTAGTAAAAGTGTAAGGGAGAAACTAATGTTTATAAGGCTGTGTCAAATGAGTAGGACAGCATCTGAGGAGAGAGTGGAGACCTTAACCACACTGCCCCCAACCAAGGCAGAGATGATCACTCCTGCCTTACTTTCTGCTCTGGTTTAGATTGTAGACATCCCTTAATAACCCATGTAATAGAGGCTGAAGGTGCTTCACTGGTAAACAGCGCTGTCTGTTCTTAAAGAGAACCTGGGACTTGGTTTTCAGAACCACATGAAAGTCCACAACTCCTTGTAACTTCAGTTGCAGGAGATCCACAGATGCTGGGCATGCACACGGCACAATACATGTATGCATGCACTCATGAATACACACAGAAGAAAGAAAAATGACTATTAAGGAGAAAAAGACTTGAGCTCCCAGGGTGCTCTAAGGGGAAGTGGTGGAACTTCTCTTCTGCAGTCCACATGTCACAGAGGATATGTCCTGGAAGAGGATTATGGGACTCTGCTCACATTTTATCCTCCTTTTCTTCGTGAGGTGAATGGTTTTGTCTCATTACACCATGTCACCATGACATGTTAGAATGGGCCTTCCTGACCAGATCAAAAAGCAATGGATCAACTTGACATGGGTTGAAATTATCAAGCTTGCAGGCCCTTCGATCTCTATTAGGTGATTAGCATCTTGTTATCGCGACTAACCATGCCATACTGATAACACGTTGGTTGGGCCTTCGCTGCCAGACCAAAAAGCAATGGGCACAACTTACAGGACCCAGATAACCTTACATCCCTATTAAGTGACTACCTTTGGCATCTTGTTGTAGTAATTAACCTTCCTTCCGAACATACTGTGTCTAGTGAAATCATAGCAGCCTGGGATTAGGCTGCCATGGAGTCTCAGCACTACCATTCATGTGCTACGACCCCATCACTCTCCTGTCCTCTCGGAGTTTATGTCAGATCTTCGCGACACTTCAAACACCTAAATCGGGATGATTTCAAGTAGCCCGAGCAGACAGTTTCTACTTTTTGTATGTGAGAAGAGAATGCTCTGCCATCCTATTTGTCTACCCTAAGAAGTCCCTGCTGCCATTTCAGGACCATTCTGCGTGTCTCGGAAGTGAAGATGGACCGGATCCTTTCCGGGACCACGTGACCAGGTAGCTGTGGCCCTGTCGGCCTACCGCTCTTTCTTACAAACTGAGGTTTCCGGAACAGAGAAAAGAACCATATTTCACAGGTCTGGAGAAATGGGACACCAGGAACAAGCGACTCCATAAGGGCTCTTTCCTTTGTGTGGACAAAACTCAGCCCACAGAGAAACAAAGAAATCACAATTTCCTCTCACGTGAAGACACAGTTGCCTACAAGTGTTTTCAGTGTGTAGCAATCAAGGATAGGTTAAAGAAGAGTGCCGTCCTAAGAAACGTTACACTACTACTAAAATCCAGAGAATATGTTATACACAAGCCTATAAATAGGTCTAATATATGTGTGAATGTATAAACAAATATATTTTGTATATGTGAATATGAGACTGCAGTTTTATTTTAAAAAGGTGGGGCTGGAGAGAGATGGCTCAGTGGTTAAAAACACTTACTACTCTTCCAGAGGACCCAAGTTCAGTTCCCAGGATCCATGTCAGGTGGCTTACCACCTATAACTCCAACTCCAGGGAGTTTAACATCCTCTTCTGGTCTCTAAGGGCACCCACCCAAAAGCAGCATAAACAGACACACACACACACACACACACACACACACACACACACACACACACACACACACACAGAGAGAGAGAGAGAGAGAGAGAGAGAGAGAGAGAAAGAGAGAGAGAGAAATAAAAATACAGCTTTATGGGAAATGAAGAGGATGTGTTGGCTATTTATTTTAAAATGCTTATGATTCAAAGTATATGATGAGATAACACATGACTTGAAATGTATCCTCTCAGGAATATCTACTGTATCCATGAAATGTATCCTCTCAGGAATGTCTACTGTATCCATGAAATGTATCCTCTCAGGAATGTCTACTGTAACAATTATGGAAACCACACTGGAAAACACTGCAAACAATATGTTTTGGGGTTGGGATTGCCCAGAGAGCTTTAAAGAAAACGGAAGTAACAGGCTAGACGTGGTGCCTGAGCATCATCTTTGAAAAGGGCAAAACCTAAAAGGGAAAGCTACTTCAGCAAGGTAGGATTGTGGATGTGCATCCTGCTGACCAGGACAGCGGAAATGATGTGGGATTAAAAGAGATCACTCTTCTCTCAGACCTACACTGCTGAATGCTTCACAACTTGTAGAGACATTGTTCATCTAGGTTTGTTTGTTTGTTTCTGGTTTTCAAGACAGGGTTTCGAAGCCTAGAACTCACTCTGTAGACCAGGCTGTCTCTGCCTCCCAAGTGCTGGTATTAAAGGCATGTACCACCATACCTGACTTGTTTGTTTTTTCAAACAGAAATTCAGACTTCTCATAAAAACTAATGGAAAAATTAAATTTTAATTTTGTGAGTTCAGTTTAGTGGTCTAGATTCGCTCCAGGAGAAGCTAAATTTACTACTATTACTACTACTACTACTACTACTGCTACTAATGCTAATAAAAGGATCCTTCAAGAATACAGGAAATAAAAACATAGTCTTTTCACTGGACAGCCGTAAACATGAATAATGGAATTTAATCCTGACTTTGGGACATTCTGATAAGGCAATTCTAGGAAAATCAGCTTGAGATCTCTTAGGGTGAGTACGTTAGTGAGAAAAAACAAACGTGAACAGAAAGTATGACGGTTCACAATGGCAAATGTGAGCACAGGCTCCATCTTTTATACTAGCCAGCACACAGCCTTGCCCAGACACAAATACAAGATGTGGGCGCTTGGCTTTTGCAAACTTCTAAAGTCTATTTTATAAATATTTGACTTAATGTGATAACACGGAATTTTCTGTGCCTCCTCTCCTTGTATCTGTTTTATTCACACACGTTACACACATGAACATGCAAATTTACAGGACAGCCAAGCTTTCCAGTCAACATAATAATGAATTTCTAAGGGGAAATTTTTTGACCTTTTAACACATAAGCAATGATTCACTGCTGACAGCACTTAGTGTGATGGATTTAGAAATGTGATTACCACACTTCCTTGGGAGAAACTGCTCAAAACAAAACTCACCCCATTACACAAGAGTGAAAATAAGTCCCGCGTCTTGTGGAATTGCACACGCAGCTGAAATCACGATGTGCAACCTCCTAAGACCTTTCATCCACTGCAAGGGGGACACAAAAGCTTCCTTTTGCGATAAAATGCCTAAAGATTTTCCCCCCCAGTTTGATCTGCTCACAGCTTAGCCACTGCAGGTAGACTTCTGCTCATGCCTGGCAGCGCTCTCAAATGTCGCCATTGAGTTTGCCACTCAAAACCCACTGATTACTACTGCCTACGTGCCAGTCTTCTCCACCTGCAAGTCTTCATTCAGCTTCTTTATCCTTGTCTCTCCTTCGCAGTAACATCACCTGCCAAAGACCCCGATCGGTTTTAAGACCAGGCTTCTTCCACCCGAAAGAACTGCCAATTACCCAGTTAGAATAAATGCCTTCTGCATGCAGTTTCTGTATCTACTATAATGCCCTCAAAGCCAGCTTTTATTTTTACAACCTTTTAAAATGGATTTCCATCTGATAAACGTTCAGAGGCCAGGTGTGGCTTGCAATAGGTTTTCGGGAACCTTAGAAAAGCTCCCAATCAAATGGTTATTTAAGAACAACAGAGATGAAAACCATCATAGGTTTCACACACACACACACACACACACACACACACACACACACACACACACACACACACACACAGAGACAGAGGGGGGGGAGAGGGGGCGAGAGAGAAAGAGAGAGAAACTGAAACTCCTTAGTGATAAGAAAGACGTCTTAAAATTAACATTAGTTGAATTTCATCAATGTCCAAATTCACGGCAAGTTATTTTTTTTTCCTTGTCAAAAGTCAACTGAACTGAATATAGACATAACCCTTTGGGCTGGGAAGAAGGCTGGCACATAGTACTGCTCACAAGGATTTGGGTGCTTCAAGGACAATACAGTAATATGTCTCTGCAACGGAAGTATAGTATATTATCTACCTTCACCTGTTGTCTGAAGAGAATGATTCTCAACAGGTCAAACAGTTTGCCCACGGCACACTATTCCAAAAAATAAAATGGGTACGTAAATCCCAGGGCAACAGAGCAACTAACTCTTCCATCCCACTAAACCGCCTCTCACATACAACAAACTTAACAATTTCACTGCAGATAATAACTAAGTGATTCCCATACTAGTTTCTATTTTTTCAGCCCTTTAGAGTAATATCTGTCCAGCTAGCAGGAACTCTGAAACTCTTGACAACTGTTGGGAGGTTCAAGAAAAGAAATAACGAAAGGGAGAGAAGTAGTCATTGAAACTGTTACAGACACAGATGAAGACGCACGACCCTGTCAGCTACTAAACAGTTGTCATATGCTACACACATTATTATTCATAAGAAAACGGTACTAAAAAAAATTAAGGGACATTTGTTAAAAAATTAAGAAATTTGATATTCAGTAGAGTAGGCACTGAATCTGCTGTGGTATTTTCAGCAAGTCATCCCGCTTGCTCGGTTGTCAGCTGTGTCTCTCTGCTCACTCGGTAAGGGTTTGACAGCAGGGCCACTCAAGTGTGAGGCTAACAGCAGACCCGTGGGACCTCACGGGTTATGAAGAGCGGTCACTCACGCCTGCATGTTACCTCATGTGCATCAAATCATGAGCTGTATCATTTTCCTAGAAATACCAATGACTTACTGCAAAAAAAAAAAAAAAAGACTCCAAAAACCCAGAACTGGGACTAGATGTGTGGGGTGACTCTCTTCCGGGCTTCCTTTAAAGTGAGTCTGGACACCACCTCGCACCATCTTGTGTTCCTTCACTTCAGACTAGGTTTTCAGAATTTTAGTTTTCAGACAAACACATGATCTGGTTTTCCATTTTTGTTCTGTCTACACAGAAAACCCTACAGTCTTTTCAGACACAAGCAGAATGCCTCTCTCTTACCACAGCCCACAGGAATCCCAACAGGGTTGGGTGTCGTCTGGGGGTAGCGAGTGGCAGTGGCAGCACAAATATACTTGTAAAAAGGAAGAAGGTGTGATATGCTTCAGAGAAAAGGATGCACTGCATCTTAATTGGAATGGCCGCAGCAGCAGATCCAGCCTGCTGTATTCCCTTGAGCATCTTTATCCAACGGAGCTACGCGCTTTAATAGCCTGTTAGGAATCTGGAGATGGATTTTTGCTTTCAGAGCTCAAAATTGGCTCAATCTAGGTCTTGCTCTGAAGGGTTATCTGGCAGGTTATTACCCACGGTGCTGTGTAGTCTGTATAAAAGCTTGAGAAGGCTGCAGAACACCACACAGGCTACCAGGAAGCAGAGCAGACCCAGTCTCTCTCCAGCTTCCCTGCTTTGGCTGCTGGTGCCCTTACCACATGCACTTCTATAAGCTACCTTAAAGAGAAGACCTGAAGAGGGCCCAGTGGCTCCAGAAATCCCGTGCTGACCGCAGAGACATTCCATGTGATAAACAGGCCTGCCTTTTGAAGGAGTCACATTTCCTCTCCTCAATTTATAAACAAGCATTTCCATGCAAAAAATCAAAAAGGGTTTCTCTCTTTTTTACACAGGAAAACAGGGTATCGCTTCTTGCTACTTAATCTTGAGGAAAGGAAAAAGAAAAAAAATTAACCTTTGTTGATGTTTCCTTTAACAAGTCTCATTGTTTTGTAAACAACTTAAACTGCAGTATTTTTGTATTCCTATTAGATGGCTCAGTGCTATGATAAATTTGGGGACTCATACAAGGTATTTTATAGCAGTCAGGAAAACAAATTAGTTTTTTTTTATACAACTTGATCTACTTTCCCCCAACACATCTTTTTTTTTAAAAAATAATAAATTTATTTATTTATTATGTATACAATATTCTGTCTGCGTGTATGCCTGCAGGCCAGAAGAGGGCACCAGACCTCATTACAGATAGTTGTAAGCCACCATGTGGTTGCCGAGAATTGAACTCAGGACCTTTGGAAGAGCAGGCAATACTCTTAAGCTCTGAGCCATCTCTCCAGCCCTCCCCCAACACTTCTACGTTCTTTTTACTACTTAGCACGAAAATACAAACTCATTTGTTTAGTACTCAGTCTGCATGGCAGAGGATTTCAGAAAAGATGGGAAGGAGGGAGGAATGAGAGGTAAAAGGTCCCTAAGAAAATGGACTTGACTGCGATGTATGTCGAAGGAAATATAAGCTCTGCCCTAACGTAGGGACCAGGATCGGGAGGACCCATCTGGAAAAGCCTGAGAAGAGCTCCACTGGTGTTTAAAGTGGAGAGCAGACGAGGGGAGAAAGCAATGGCGAGTATCCACGCAGCCTCTCACTTGTAGCTTCTGATTTCTTACAAATTATTTCACTGGAAAGAAGTCAACCGGGGGCAACAGTTTTACACAGGGTAAAAAGAAAGCGTGGAAGAAACAAAGCGTGATCCACGCTCATTGTTTCCTCTATAAAGTTAGCATGTGGAGTCTCTGAAGAGAAGGAAAACAAGACAGCGACTTGTTGACACAAACACTCTCAGCGAGGGGAACTGCTTCCTTACTGCCTGCAGGAGGAGCCTGCCTGAAGCCCAGTGCTGGCTTCAGGTAGAGAAAGCAGCTAGTCTACTCTGAACAGTTGCCAAGGGAACAGCCAGCGTTTTATGACATTATGGTCAGATTAGAAGGAAATCGTCTGACCCTGTAATAATGCCTGGAGAAGACCAGCTGCTTTGGAAAATTACAGTGTTTACCCAGAATCTTCTCTGGAAACACATGCACAGCAGCAGAACGTCCAAATGGACACACATACCCATAGAACAATGGTTTTTAAATCAACAAATCTTTCATGGAGTTTTAGCCCACGTGTGAAAGTCAATTCCTGCCTCTTTTCATATAGGCAATTAGAATCCCATTACTGCATCTCATGCAGATATAGTTCCAAGTTCAGGATTACATTATTTTAACCAAAATCAAAAGGAAATGATTCAAAGTTAAAGTGCTTCAAAAACAAGCAAACACCTAGTTTTGTAGTACTACAACATCTTTCTCTCTCCAGAGAACTCTGGAGAATAAAAACACAATCTGGACCATATAATCATGCCTGTGTCATATAAGTGTGTTCACTGCCGTGCCAGGCACTTACTAGGTCTCGGAGCTGACTTTAACATAGGAGGATGGGGCTGGCTTTCAAATTAAGTCCAAATGGTATAATAAAGCTTTCTTATCCACACGGTAAACAATAGCACTGTATTGGGGGTACTAATTCCTACTCGGTTCCAATGGGCTAAGCACTTATTCCGTATCTAGGTCTTTGGAAATACTCTACTCACATTAGTGGTTATTAAGCTGCTACTCCGTGTGAGTCACTGTGATGATTGACATGAGCTTTCTCATCTAATCACAATTACTCATTATTATTGTTTCCATATTAGAGATAAGAGGACTGAGCCTTGGAAAGGGTGAAGCAACTTGACCACTGATACTCAGTTTAAAGTAGGGCAATCTTCTGGACTCTGCCTCTAACCAGTCAATGTAGCATCTCTCAAAGCTGATAAATGAAAGCAATGTAAGGTTCATCTTGGAATGGTGGGCAAGAGATGAACCGCACATTTGCTCGCACAGAGTTTCTGTAACCAGCTTTCTTGAGTGCATGCATGCAAGTGTGAAAAAAAGAACGATAGAAAGTGACCTCATCCAAGTCTGAACGAACATTGTAGTGCAAGAGAAGAAAGACTAGTTTGTGGAAACAAAAGGAAATTCTAACTCTAGTTGATCCAAATTAAACTGTTTAATGTGCTTGAAGGAAAATACATGGTGAGCTCCACATAAGAGAGCATTTGGATGGAATCTCAATTATTCAGATTGAACCTAAGAGGTTAAACCCTTTAGATCCATTTCTATGCTAGCATGGACTAACAAGTTCAAAGGTATAAAAAAGAGAAGGAAATTTTATTCTATGCCTGGGATACCAATTTTCTAATATCGCTTTTTAAATTGAGCTGGTGTTCTGTAAATACTAATAAAGTGAAAGTTGTGAAATTTCTTCCAACTTGACTCCTTTATTTTTTTTTTTAATTCTTCTTTGTTCTCAGATACTGTCTTTGTGTTTCTTTGGGGCAACTTTCTCGTCTTCTAAACCAGATGACCCCTAGATAACTTCTCTTTAACATATCCTAACACAGTATTGATGTAGGAGGTTCTTCAGTCTGTGTTGCTTTCATTGGTTGAATAAAGAAACTGCCTTGGCCTTTTGATAGGGCAGAACTTAGGTGGAGTAGACAGAACTGAATGCTGGGAAGAAGGACAGAGTGGCAGATGCCATGTTTCTCCTGCCTGAGATGGATGCTGGTTAGACTCATGCTGGTAAGTCACAGTCAAGTGGCGATACACATTAATGGAGATGGGTTAAACAAATATGTAAGAGTTAGCCAATAAGAGGTTAGAACTAATGGGCCAGGCAGTGTTTAAATGAATACAGTTTCTGTGTGGTTATTTTGGGGGTTAAGATAGCCGGGCAGACAGAATGACAAGCAGCCCGCTCCTCCTACAATACAATATTGTGATTCACTGAGAAGAACAGATACTAAATGAACGTTCTGCCAACAGAATTCCCCTAGAATTCTTTTCTATAAGCTAGATTTGGTTAAGTAGGTACTGAAACTCCTCAATGGCATTCATTGTCTTTCTGAAGGATGACAATTCATAAAAGGCATGATAAGATGTCATGTAGTATCCACTATTATTTAGCCAAGAACCAATAATGATCATAGAAAATATCTTACAACTGGCTGACACATAGTGTTTATCCATTAAGAGATTCATTAAGCATGCATTAACGAATACTTAAGTAACAAAATTCTGTGTTTTGGGTTTACTGCTTGGTATAAAATTTTGTCATGTCTTACTAGCTTTCTCAACTTTTATAATATCAATTAACATAATAGTAATCATAATTCCCTGACTAGTTTCTCTTGATTTGGGTCATTTCTCTTCCTCTTTCTCTTATTTAACTGATACTTTTAAAATAACACACAAAAAGACAGTAAAGAAGTATAAACTTTTTTGCTTCCAATCAAACTCTTCTTAGATGTGAAGTAACATGGAACAAGCACTTGGGGAAGCTGACGACAGGGGTAAGATGACAACCTGAAAGTAGAATAGGCTTGATCAGGAAAGATGAAGCTGAAGGGCTGAGGGTAAAGGAAGAGAGGGGAAGGCAAGAAAAGGAGGAAGGGATGAACGGTGTGTCCAGGGAACATTACCTGCCTGTTAATGTTAGATGTCACAGGGAGACCCACTAACTTGTACAATCACTGTATGTTTATAATCATCATAGAAGAAGTAAGATTGATTAGATATTCCAAAAAGCTGGGATACTATAGTTAGCACTTTGGTAAGTGGTAGAAGTTTTCATTACTGATGGATGTAGGGGAAAATGCCACACTGGAGTTAGTCCTTTTAATTATTTAATGTACAGATCTACAAAGATCACAGTGATGCACTCCATCAGTGAAGATTTTGGAAAATATTTATTTGGTTTTAAAATATAATCTTTTGAAAATCTTCACTATGCACAAGAGAAGGGGAAAAGTAAACACAGATGTGAATGAAACAAACGGAATTGTGCTTTTTTTGGGTCTTCCTCGTCAGTTTAGCAAATTCCTTCAAAGCATGCATTTAGATCTTTTTATGTTTGGGTTACATTCATCACTAAAACACTGGGCAAAACCCACCAGTGCTATCATTGTGGAACTGGAGGCCAGTGCTAGAAGTCTGCTTCTGGAATTCTCTGGTTGCATGAAGAATGCCGTCTGCCCACTGCTCTGCAAGGCAGAGAAACGAGGATGCAGTCTCCTCCTCATCACCCATATTTGTATAACATCTGTTTAACCGCATTTGATTTTTGTTTTGAGCTGAAAATTTCAGACACAGTGATCCTCAAGAATGCGATGCACCAGGGATGCTTAATGAATGGTTATTTTTTTTTTCTAGGACAAAAGAACCAAATATCAGTAATCTCTATAAAACAAGGTTAGACATTTTATTCTTTTTTTAAAAAAAATTATGGGCCTGAGTGTAAATATGTGCGTCACTTGCATGAAGACATGGGTAGAGGCCAGAGGAGGACACAGATTCCTGGGAACCGGAGTTACTCTGACATGAGCAATCTGTTATGGGTTCTGGGAACTGAACCGGGGTCCTCTGCAAGAGTAACAAGTTTTCTTAACTGCTCTAGCCCTTAATACCCTTCATTCTTAATAAGGATGAAGTTCTATGAAATCCCTGAAATTATTCAAAGATAAAATTGATGTCAGATGATAACTGGGATGGTGATGATAACGCCAGTGCTTACCGAGCACTTACGAGACGCATGGTGCTGCGGGGGTTTCAGTGCAGCTGGTGTTACTGTTATTCTTTTAAAGAAGGAAAAAGTGAGTGGTTTACCCAGCTGGGGAGCATTGGGCCAGACATCAAGAACACATTTCCAGATTCCAGTTTTCAGCTACTTTCATCAGACTGGTAGCTGTACTTAACAATCCATATAGAATAACTCTGTCAATGTGCTTTGTGTGCATGCTTCTCTTTCCCTTCCTTCCTTCTTTTAGTTTCTAGTGGCTGTGTTCCATCTTTCAAGCTTTTAAACAGACGTGACTTCTTTTGCCTTTTGTTTCTTAAGTTTCTCAGTTAATCTCTAGAAAGGGCCTACATTACTATGATGGTACAGTGTAAAAGACATTCTCTGGTCACCTGAGAAGGGTGTCCTTTCCTAGAAACTATATTTCATTTAAATCTTCATATGAAATAATTTATCTTAGACTGAGAATAAAGCTCAATGTATGGCACCTGCTTTGAATGTGTAAGCTC
Source organism: Ondatra zibethicus (assembly GCA_004026605.1). Lineage (NCBI taxonomy): Eukaryota > Metazoa > Chordata > Mammalia > Rodentia > Cricetidae > Ondatra > Ondatra zibethicus. The sequence goes on from PVIU01014822.1 coordinate 34,684, forward strand.
CTAGGACTAATCTCTAGCAGTGCAAAACAAACATGCACCAAAATTGTACATACATAAGCCATATGTATTCTATAGCTCACTGAATCTAGTCTATGTTAACTCTGAGAAATATTTTCTGAGTGTATCAAAAGACACACACTTCTAGAAACATTCCTTGTTGTAATGAATCCAATGCTAAATAATTCAGCAATCCTGTGTGTGTGTGTGTGTGTGTCTGTAAGAGAGAGAGAGACATAGAGAGAGAGTATGTGTGCATGCTCCTGTACAGGCGTCACCATGTTTGGGCTAGAATGACTGGCTAGTGAGCCTCTGAGATGTAGCTCACCTCTTCTATGTATTGAGGTTATAGATGCCTGCAATCACACATACAGGCTTTATGTGGGCGCCATGAATCTGAACTCAGGATCTCATGCTGGCAAAGAATGAACTTTACTCAATGAGTGATTTCCCCAGTCCTTATCACTTTTTAAACAAATAGCTGGAAATGTTATGGTATTTTCACTCGAGACTGGGTCTGGCTGGTCTCAAATTTACTACACTGAAGTCTTTGGATTCTCCTGTAATGTGCTAAAACATGACACAAACTGAAAACTGAATGACTTCTACATAGATGGAGAAAGATGAATGAGTACAAACTTATGCCAGACAGTTCAGAAACCCACAACTTGATTCAAATTCTATGGAAAGCTCGAGTTGCACAGCTGAGTTTTAATTACAGACCAATACCTCTAAGAGGGGAAAGGCTGTATTTGCTTACATGAGGCAAATGCCTCCAAATGCCATATTATCAATAAAAAGAGCAAGTCCACTAACATTGACACAAGTCAGCTGCAGAAGGTCGCCTCTGCATAAGTCTAAGAAGATAGGACCCTTTCGCATGACAGATAAAACAGACATTCAGTTTATACTCTTCATTACAACCCCCATCCAATGGAATCAAATGGTGCCTGGCAGAGGGCAGGAACCTTGACAAAGTCTCTGCTGCCATGCATGTTGAGAAGCTGGAAAGAGGCAGTTACAGGGAAGGCTTAGAGACACACACAGGTTCTTCTACATAACACCGGAAAGGCCTAACAGAGGAGAACACATGTCCAGTTCTAGGCATAAAATATATTTGCCATCTATCTGCTTTCTATGTTAAGATATCTGGCTGTTCAATGCAGATTAAAAGATATACAAGAAGGCAAATATCACAAACAGGAAAAAAAAAAGCAGACTCAGAAAGACCACAGATGTTGGAACCTTGGAATAATAAATCAAAATAAGTGTGATTAATGTTGCAAGTTTTCACAGAAAAGGGAGAAAACACACATTATCATCAGAGACAGAGTATGTCTTATTATATCAAATCACAGTATGTCTTATTACTGCTTTATGAGACTAAAACAGAAATGCTAGAAAAGAAAAGCAGAGTCATAAGAAGACTATTTTCAATAGCCATGCACGGTCCCATCATTCCTTTCACTTTGGACATGCAAACACATAGCCACTGTGGGACTGTCAGATCACAGCTGTGAACGAGAACGTGATGGAGACATTGCTCACCTCCGGTGAGGGCCTCTTGGAAGATGGCATCATGAAAAAAAAAGAGAGAGAGATCATGAAACGGAAAGGAATGTGACATGGCAGGAAGATGAACAAAAACAAACTCAGGGTGATTCCAAGCCCACATAGAACAATAAGGTTGAACGGAGCCATAATCACAGGCGTTACCAGGGATGTAAGTGTGCACTCTGGTGATTTCCTTTAAAACCTAATGACCTCCCACTAGGCCCAACCTTGAAGGTCCCACCGCCTCTTAGCATCACACCAAGTCCCTGGCATGTGAGACTTTGGGACACACTCAAATCATGTCCAAACCGTAGAGACACTCTTCATTGGCTACTCTGTACATCCAACTATCAGGCTGCTGTCACATTCCTCCTGCCTGGGAAACCTCTGCTGATACTGCTACTACAGCCTGCTAGAAATGAATTCCGTCTTGGCTTTATTGGCCTAAGGGGGCTCTAAGTTCTCCTTCACTTTGGAAAATACTTTTCAAAAAATACCAAAGAGAAAAACAGAAAGGATGGAAGAGTAGAAAAAGCCAGGAAGGTGGTGAATTTTATCAAGCTTTATCAATAATGACATCAAATGTAGTCTAAGCAAAGAAATAAAACAAATTGTCAGAATGAATACAAAAGTAAGGCCTTGCTATTTCCCATTTCCAAATAACTCACTTCAAATACAAAAACAACAATAGAATAAAAACAAATGATTTGGAGAAAATACTATGTAAACTAATCAAAGAAAACTACATTAACACCAGACTCCAATAAATGAGTATTTTTAGAGTTAAAATGAGTACAATGTAACATTGGGGACACCAAGAAAGCACAACCCGTCCAAATGTGTATTCATTTAATAGCAAGGCTTCAAAGCTTATTAAAATAGACAAAAACCACATAATTAGAAGTCAAACAATAATGAACTTACAGTTATAACTGAGGGTCAGCAATGTGTTCTCAATAACGGACAGAAATAGGAGACGAAATTAGTGAGGAAAGAAAATCTGCATAATACTGTCATTAAATTTAAGTTCCCTTACATTTACTAAACACGTCCTTTGAAATAAACAACATAACTGACATAGTTGGACATAACACAAAGCTTAACAAATGCAATCGAACTGAAGTTATACAAAGTGTGTTTTCAGACCTCAGGAAGTATTCCGGAGTCAATGACAGAAAGGCATTAAAAGTGGTCAAAATGTGGCAATTAATGATCCATGGGACAGAAGAAGGATTAGACAATATTTAAAATAAAAGTGAAGAAACAACATAAGAGTTTTGTAGGATGAAGCAATCTTTAACTATATTTTTATATTAAAATGATCAAAGATCTCAGGTCGAGAGTTCAAGCATGAACCCTAAAAAACGAAGAAAATACTAATCCTAGAGCTAAAAGAAACAAAGCATGGAATGAGAGCCACAAAACTAGGAGCCGAGTTTAATACAGAAAATTCAGTGAAAAGGAAGACTGACAAAACTGAAAGCTATATTCAGATTTTGATTGGAGGGGGGAATACTCAGGGCACCAAAACCTGAATGAGGTAAAACACCACTACCACACTTACCTACATTAAATGACAATAAGGGAACACTGTTAAGTTGGATGAAATCAACAATTTCTCGGCAAACACAAACTCTCCCAGCTCTTAAGAAAAAGCCTATAAGCCTGTAATCCCAACTGCCTCAGAGGGCAAACGCTCACAAATTCGAGACCTATCTGAAGCACACAGTTAAGGATGTAACTCAGTGGTAGAATGTTGCCTAGCATGTGTGAGGTCCTGTATTCAATCTCAAGCATGCAGATTCAACAGTTTGTTCAATTTGTTGAATCTGCACACAAAAATAAAAGCCTTCTGATAAAGAAAATTCTTGGTCCAGTTAACAATGTCAGCAAATTTTACCAAGCACTTAAGGAACAGCACTGATTAAACAATGTTTCTAGAACAGTCTGAGAAGAACGCTGCCAACGTCTTTAACAACGCCAGCACTTCTCTAATACCAAATAAAATCAAACATATAAAAAAATCTGTGAACCACTGTCCCTCAATGACACACACCCAATCCCTTAAAAATGATTAACAGGTTAAATCCAACAATAGTTGAACCATCCAGTCAGCTCATTTTAGGAACGCCAATGTCCCTACAGAACTTAAAAAAAAAAAAAAGTGTGTATTCCTTCATTTTAGGAGACCATGGAAGGAAAATGCCATTTAATCAACAACTGATATTGAAAAACATCTGACAAACTCCAATCGCCTATCATGACTAAGATTCTTTAAAAAAAAAAAATAGGAATAAAAAAGAACTTCCTCGCCATGATGAGAGTACCTATGACAATCCCACATCTAACACCACAGACAACAAATTCTTAGTGCTTCCCCAAGGCTGTGAACAAGACAAGGAGGTCATTCACGCCTCCTTTGATCCCCGTCTCACTGCAGGTCCTAGACAACGCAAATGGAACACGGAACAGAGATGGTTCAGATTTAAGAGGAAAAAGAAATAATAAAGAAGGAAGTCTTATTTAGAGAAAGTATTCATAAACATCTTCCTATTTCGAAGTTAGAGCTTCTAGGATTAATAAATTTAATAAGGTCACAGGACACTGGTATGTAAAAATTAACATTAATTTTATATAGTAAAAATTACTATTTTGGAACTGATTTTTTTTTTACAATTCTGTTTACAAAATCCTTCTGATCATAAGACACTTACTAAAAATCTTACAAAATATGTACAAGATTTCCAAGTTGAAATAGAAAACAGTGATTAAACAAATTGAAAATCTAAGTAAATGGAGAAGTATAAAGTATTCAAGGATAGAAAAAAAAAAGTATTGTAAGTATCTCATCTCTCCTTAGAACAATCCCTAGATTCAACACAATTCCAATCAAATTCCCAGCAGGATTTTTGTTAAAATTGACTAATTAAAGGCAAAGTAATCAGAACACCCAATACAATATTTTTTTAAAGTAAAAAACAATTTAGCACTTGATTTCAATATTCCCCACACAACTATCGTGAAGACAGCATGAGGATTAGAGGGTGGACAGATACACAGGCGGATGAAGAACAGGACTGTGAGTAGAGCCAGACACGTCCTTCATACAATCCACACACTGGTAGCTAATTTACAAATGGTGCTGAAACAATCTGGGATCCATGAGAGAAGCCGGCGAAAACTGAACCTTGTTCACTTTGTAAAGATGAATATGACATGAGAAAAACCTTCCAAAATCTAAAATTATAAAACGTCTACAAACCCAAACCAAATTATGACTCTACTTCAAGTCTTAGAAGGACTTAACACAGAACAACCAAAAAAAAAAAAAAAAAAAAAACAAAAAAAACCTGCTAACAAGCCAATGCTCAAGTGTGGTAAGCATATAGGACAGTAGCCAGCACTAACATGTGGTGAGTAGCAAGTACAACAGCAGTCAATGGTAATGTGTGGTAAGCATATACAATAGTAGCCAACGCTAAAGTGTGGTAAGCATATGTAACAATAGCCAACACTAACGTGTGGAAAGCGTATACAATAGTAGCCAATACTAAGGTGTGGTAAGCAAATACAATAGGGGCCAATGCTAAAGTGTGGGAAGCATATACAATAGTAGCCAATGCTAACGTGTGGCACTGTTAAGTCTGAGTGCTGGTCTTCTAGGTAATGAAGAAAGATAGAAAGTCAGACTAGCATGAAGGAGGCACTGATGTATGGATAATGATATCTTCTCTTGAGATCTGTTTCTAGAGTATATTCACTTTGTAACAGCTGAGCCAAGTACATATTGATACAGAAATTGATTTATATTATACACTAAAACTATCATTTTAGATACTCACTGGTATCATTTGATAATTGTTTTTTTCCCTATGACTCAGTCCTTTATGAGGAGGTTCAACTACAAAATCCTACTTGTCTTGACTAGAGTGGAAGCTTACTGAGCATTTAAGTGGGATTTAGTTGGCCAGTGGCCATTAACAGACTGGTAAACAGTCTGCATTTCTGCCACTGTACTCTGCCAGTTAGGACGAAAGTTCAACTTCACATAAAGCATACCCTCAATGACTGTCGAGTTATTACTGAATGAATAATTAAAAATACTGAAATTAAAATAGGGTCACATAGCTTTCCCCTTTCACTTTTCTCTTTCCAACCCTTCTCATGAATCCTGTCTGTTCTCACTCAAATTCACTGCCTCTATTTCTTAAATTTTTGTTACACACATACATGCACACACATAAACATAAATATATAATCCAACATGCTCAGCCAGTATAAAGTTATATACATACATATATGTGTGTGTATATATATACATATATATAAATATACACACATATATTTATTATCCAGGGCTGACCACATAGGATTGGATATATGTGTGTGTGTGTATATACATATTTGTATATATATGTGTGTGTGTATATGTGTATATATATGTGTGTATACACACACATACACACACACACATATTTATTATCCAGGGCTGACCACATAGGATCGGATAACCAACTGGAGGGCTCTTCTTTGGAGAAAACTATTTCTCTCACTCTCAGCCCCACGTGATCCACCCACAACACAATGCCTGCACTTAAGGCTTGGGAATCATGGCAGACAAGGGGATGTGGGTGGGAAGAGTGGAAGAGCCAGAAGAATAATAAGTCTGCCTGAATGACTCTACCTAACTGAAAATTACAAGTTAACAGGAACTCATGGTATGCTATGACAACCTATTATTACATTTTATTTTACAATAATCTACTGCTTTCCCATTTTTAAAACCCATTTTAATAAGTCTTTGGCCCACTCTATTATGTCTTATTTAATGATTGAACCAGTACTAGGAAATCTGTAGATGGCGGCTGAAACTAGGACCTTAAAGGACGGAAGGAAGCATTTGGAAAACTGTCCCTAGGCTACCACCTTGATCAGTTAGCCATTCCTTGGCTCTTTGTAGTCATGACTTTTCTTATTTCAGAGAAAATGAAAGAATTAAACCCAGAGCTATTTCCAAAGATGATCTAAAACTGCAAAAAAAAAAGCAAGTAAAGACTTAGAGATAAAACATCAACACGGTTCTACATAATAATTTAATATGCTAAAATAAAAACATTAATTGCTGCAGTTACAATTGAAAGTGATCCTACTGTTACAACTGCAACAAAGGGCTAAAGCTATTCAGATAATCACTCGGTTCTTAAAAAAATACTAAAGCTTATTCACAAAAGTAGAAACCATCATTTTTGGCTAATCTCCAGCCCAGTCAGGATGTCAACACACGCATCATTATTACAATTGAAAGAGAAGGAAAAAGTGGAAGCTTAGGTAAGATGACCTGCTCACAACTACCAGCAGCAAAGGGCTGAGAGGGAAAGCTTACTGCTCCAGGGGTCAGGACACCACGCGGTGGGCAACTCTCCAGTATTAACTGCCTCAACATTCACCAAAATTTACTCAACCTATAGAATGGAAATCTTGAATCAGATAAGCTATCCAGAGCTGTAACAGATTTACAGGCCCCAGGAAGCAACGTACTCAAATAAATATATCATGGATGCACTAAATTAAGTGGTAGATAATAAACACACATGCAAGTATCATCATCTTAATCATAAGCCCCAAGTATCGCTTATGGACATAGAGTACGCCACAGTTTGAAATATATGTTGAGGCTGTGGTATTAATCACAGACTTGTATTATAAGCATATCAACTTATATTAACTATAGTTTATGTTCTATTGGTGCTTGTAATAAAACAGGAACTAAATTAAATCTCTAAAGGGTTCTCCAATTTTTGATGCTGAGTTGTAGAGCCTGGGCTCTGGGCTCTACATCATCTCTTCATGAGCAAAAAAATGACATTCTTTCCTCAAAAGCAATGTTCCCAGACTTCCTTTTTAGGCTCAGAAACTTTTGTTTAATCTTAATGTTAAAGGCCATTAGGAATTAGAAGGGGAAAATGGGATATTCTGCTTGAACAGGGTTTGTTAGTGGCTGCAGTCGAGAAAAAGGTTTGGATTATGGAGAATATATCAGCCAAGCTGTCTTTCCCTACCCAGCTCGTTCTTCAAGAAACTTGCAGCTTTGAAAAGGGGTTTCAAATTAACCATTAACAAAATGTTAGAATTCATCAGGCTTCCAATACAAGTCATTAGGGAGACATGAATAATCCAACCATAAAATGGAAAAGGAGTGGAGACAAGTGTCTACTAAACACTGAAAATCACACACACACACACACACACACACACACACACACACACACACACACACACACACCACAGAATCATAAGATTCCACTTTCAGATAACTTTTCTGGCAGATGTTCGAGGTCACAGAGAATATGGGGAGTCAGGCATTCTCACACACTCTTAAGGACAATGGACCAAAGTCTCTTTGTAGGTGCTATTGCAGTAGGCACGGAAAAGGAAGTACGCATATATTTTTTTGACTAAGCAAGTCTACTCCAAAACTCAACCCCCAAAAAAGTTTTGAAACCCAATGTGGCGTAACTGCATAAATAAATTAACCTTTAGAGGCAAAATCAGAAATATAAATTCTTATCAGGAGGAAAATGACTTAGTGTTGTGGTCCAAGCAGCCAACTAAATGACTTGCCAGCATTAAAAGAAAATATTGCACTGCCTTCTAAACAAAGGTACTAAGCACACACTGTTAGGACAAAAGCAAAAGCAAGCCATATAGTAATATGCATTTGCTTCATGCATTTTATGCAAACACACATGGTTTTTGCCGCGCTACTGGCGCAGTCTGGATGCCGAGACTGGTGGGGGGATGGGGGGGTGTCGGGATTGAGACACAGAGGCTTCATTTCAGGTGGAAGAACAGCAAGCTTTATTTTGCCCTGAGCTAAAGCCTTTTATACCTCTACTGCTTCTGTGGAAAACCACCGGCCAGAAAGAACACAAACATCCTTGTCAATTACAGACCACAAGGAAGTTCCGCTGTCGGTCAGGGGGAGTGAGGGCAGCTAGATCACAACAGGTTTTATAGTATATATATATATAGGATTCAGGAAGTAAATACTTAAGCTATCAACAGTGACTTCTTCTAGGGAGAGTTTTGGAAGAATTTTTTTTGTTTATTTTCCATACTGTTGTATGATTTGATTTTGGACTACAAGCTGAAGTACTTATATAAGAAGGAAATTAAAAATAATCAAGACACTACTGTGTTACATGCTGAGGTACATGGAAGTTGCTCGAAGGAGGAGAGTGAAGCCCAAATTACAAATCAAACTTCAGTGTTCTGATCGGCACCTATATACCTTTCTTCTGGGAAGGCCTATAAAATTAGGACAGCCAGGAACACTTTATAGCTAGTCAGACATTTAACACATTCCAAAGACTAAAAACGTGAAATACTTCTCATAGTGGAAAGAAGAATTATTTCAACCATAAAAAGGGATTTAGTGGCATTAATAAAGAACATCCTTAAAACAGCAAGTCACTGTTAAAATAATTAATAGACCCCAGTACATGGCAACGGAAAGAAGTCAGTGGTAAAGGGGGGGAAGTGAGTCGGGACCTGCGTGTCATGCATGCTTCAACAGCTGCAAAAAAACCTCCGAAGAAATGGGTCTGCACAGCAGTCCATAAAAAGAGAGCTTTAAATTTTAAGTGGCTTTGGTACCACTGTGAATAGAAAGGTTAAATGGGTATTAAAAGAGCAATAATTCTTTCTGATTACATTTTTTTTATTCAAGAATAGAGTGAAACGTTCAAAATGAAGTCCAGACTTCGTTAGAAGTCGCTGGAGCCACCGTGCGAGTTAACAATCTAACAGGCTGAGTGGGTGACTTCATCTTTAAAGCAAGAGGTGATACTGTAAAATCGGCATCTCCTTGCCGTGGGGGGGCTGAATGGAAACGTGTTAAAAGGCGGCGGATGCAATGCAATCCGGATTATTTCTTTTATTATCGAGAAGTGCTGGCTTACACTGGAGAAAAGAAAACAGCTACACACGTGTGGGTGAGCTGGCAACGAGACGGTTCTTTCTCACAAAATAGTTCATCACGCTTTCAAGCAGTTAACTGCAGCTGTACTTTAGGGCCCTGAGCTACAAAACTCACCAGTGAGAGGCAGTTCATGAGATCAAAGCACAGAATCTAGATGGGAACTTCCCAGTTTGAAACCTCCCTTCTCTCAGCTGTGACTCTCCGTGTCTACTCAGCATCAGGCCAAGTTCTTGTCCCCCCACCCCTGCTGCTGTGAGTGCTTGACCAAGCTGACGTGGTACATTCAGGCTCACTAAAGTATTTCTTGACACTAGGGACTATGTATCACTATTTCTCCCATCTCCCTAAGCCATGTCTCCAAGAACCATATCCTGTACTTTACGGTGTACATAAAAGAACTGGATCCTGCCCATGACCAAGCAATGGGGGTGCTCACAGGCATGGCTATAAAGCTGATGTGGAAGGGAAAGTGGAATGGACTTGGATGGTTAGCCTGGAGTAGAAAGTGGCTTTGGGATCCTCAAATGGCTGGGAGAGCGAACAGAGGTCACTATCCTCCTGTAGAGTGCCAGGCTTAGGATCTGCCTTATCTGCTAAGCTGGGAAAACGCCAGGAGGCAGTACCAAGTAGGCAGGTCCCAGAGACTGAGGCCAGTTCCAAGCTTGCTTAGAAGCTATGTCAGGGACTACAGAGATGGCTCAGTGATTGAGAGCACCTGCTACTCTCGCAGAGGAATTGGGTTTGGTTCCTATTACCTACAAGGTGGCTCACAATTGTTTGTAATTTCAGTTCCCGGAGATTTAATAATCTATTCTGGTCTCTTTGGCCAGGTGTGATACATATTAGTGTGATTGTGTGTGTGCGCACCCGCCCACATATGTGTATAGTTGCAGGCGAATACTCATAAAATAAAAATAAATCTTCAAGAAAAAACAACTGAGTTAAATAGAAAAATGATCACTCAATCTAAGCCTAGGTTTTCTGCTTTGTTAAATAAGAGGATGCAATGTGATCCACAAGCCCTGCTGTGTTCATGCCCTATTACGGTGAGCACTGTTCCTTATGCTTTATGTTATGTGCATACGACAGGCTAAGCACAGGGACACAGGTGCATGAAGGGTGTAGAATGCTATTTTTGAGTTGAAGCACGCTTAATAAAAACACAAGGTCAGAAATTGGGGTTCAACCTGAAGATCCGAAAAGTAAAAGAGCCAGCCACTGGCTCTTACCTCGACCTCAGTCTAAAAATGGCAATTCTGCCTCCGGGACTCTCCGAAGGAGACTGCATCTGAGAGCTGTCTCGCCCCGTCTTATATTCCTCTCTAGGGCTGGGATCAAAGGCATGCACCACCCGATTTCTATGGCAACTAGGGTGGCTACTGGGATTAAAGGTGTGTGGTTACCGTAACCATGTCTGTAAGACTGACCAGTGGACTGTTTTACTCTCAGATCTTCAGGTAGCCTTTATCTATTAAAATACATTTGAAATGCCACTACACTGAGAACTTAACCTGAGTTCTCTGGAGCATATCCTCACGTACGTAGCTCATTACTAATGAGATATCTCCACTATCTCGGAGGAGAATTTAGAGGACTCAGGGAGGGCAGCACATTTGTCCAAGGGCACAGGGACAGTAACAGGTCTGTCCAAGTCCATAAACAAATGCTTCCATCAGAGCTCAACTTGACCTCGGTACCTTATGACCTTAGCATTATTTTTCCTACAAGCAGGAGCTCTAGGAAACAAACACAAAGCAAGTTACAGGTTCTTCCCTCAAAAAATATGTTCTTGGGGGGAGTATGCAACGCAGACACAAATGTGTGAGTGTGTACAAGAAGACAATCTGTGTTAGCAGGAAACCACCAGGCTGCAGCCATGCAGTGTCAGTAGCAACCTCAAGGGAGGACTCAGATCTCTCTGGTATCACCGGGTAATCACAGAGGGACAATCAATTTGAGGGGCTAGGAGTTAGACCGAGAGAAGGGTTATGACTAGGTAATACAAACAGCAACATTCCAAATGGCTTCTTCCTCTCCAAGATGGCTGGTTTCTTCCTTATGCCCTTGACACAAAAACCTGGGAACGAAAAACAAAGGGCTGGAAGACTGTTTCTCTTTAGTAGATACTCAGGACATGCTGACACACCAGTTATGGGCCAGTCAGTCACCCCAATTAAACTGACCAACCCTAAATTAGGGAAGACCCTTCAAAGACAAGACCTACCCAGTCCCGGAGGGGAGGCTGGGCCATTTGGACTCCTGAGTTCTGCTCTGCTTTAAGCAGGATCTCTCTCTCTCTCTCTCTCCTCTTCATATGCTTGCTCTGTGTGTGTACACACAAGTGTTTCCTTACCCTTAAAGGAGCATTTCCCCATCACGTGACTCCCTCTGCTGCGTTTGCCCTTCTCCTAAGGGCTATTGCTATCTGCTGTGCTTTTAGGCCTGCTCTGAGGGTTTTTCTTTTAAATCCTAATAAGATTGTCTTCAAGCTTTGGGGGGAGGGGAAGGAAAGAAGGAGTAAGGAAAGAAGGAGGAGAAAAAAGAGGAGGAAGGAGGAGAATGAGGAAGAGAAAACAAGAAGAGGAGAAAGGAAGAAGGTGGAAGAAGAAAAGAAAGGGGAGGAGGAGGAAGCTGCTGATCTACGTCACAGGGCAAGCAGGATAGAAAACGATCACTTTGAACATTTTCTTCAAGGACAAGACAGCACTGGATCTGTTCACATAACATTTAGACATAAAAATGTGACCAGGGCATTTCAGTGCCAGGCATAGAATATGAAAGGCAAGGTTAGACATTACCCCTTGGAGTAATGTAAAAAAGGTCAGCATGGGTATAGCATAGGATGCATATGGTCAGACAATTTGGGTCAAACACAAGCCTTTTTATATTTTTAAATTGATTTTATTGAGCTATACATTTTTTTCTGCTCCCTTCCCTTCCTCTCCCCTCCCCTTCAACCTTCTCCTATGGTCCCCATGCTCCCAATTTACTCAGGAGATCTTATCTTTTTCTACTTCCCATGTAGATTAGATCCACGCATGTCTCTCTTAGGGTTCTCTTTGTTGTCTAGGTTCTCTGGAACTGTAAATTGTAGGCTGCCTTTTTTTTTTCTTTATGTCCAAAAGCCACTTATGAGTGAGTACATATGATATTTGTCTTTCTGGGTCTGAGTTGCCTCACTCAACATGATATTTTCTAGCTCCATCCATTTGCCTGCAAATTTCAAATTTCAAATTTTCTCTGCTGTGTAGTACTCCATTGTGTAAATGTACCACATTTTCCTCATCCATTCTTTGGTTGAGGGGCATTTAGGTTCCTTCCAGGTTCTGGCTATGACAAACAATGCTTCTATGAATATAGTTGAACACATGTCCTTGTGGTATGATTGAGCTTCCTTCCTTGAGGAAGGTTGTTTCCTAATTTTCTGAGAAATCGTCATACTCATATCCAAAGGGGCTGTGCCAGCTTGCACTCCCACCAGCAATGCAGGAGTCAAACACAAGCCTTCTAATTCACAAAATTTCCACATGTAGAGGTTTAGATGCTTTAATGATTTTAATCTGTGATCAACATTTAATTGTAGGAATAGTCACTCATGAGGCATCATGGGAAAGACAGATAGGACTGTCTTATACACCTTATGGCCACTTGAATTATCCCCCACCCCCATGGTATGTGGCAGTCTGGGGAGGAACACGCTGAGAGCCTGACTCTGGCTTTCTAGCAAATTATGACAAAGACAGACTTCATGCCCTGCTGACTTCTGTCCTGCTGGGCTCTGCCAAGTCACCAAAGCCCACAACCCTCGGCTCTGAGCCCAGAACTGTATTTGTGTTTCCAGGACAACTAGCTAAAGACAATGCCTCTCGGAGCTACTCTATTCCTTGAGGAGAAAACATGATCAAAAAATTTGTTGTAAGGGCAGATGTGTGAGGTTGGCAGTTTTGAGATCCAGTTTTAAAGCTTGCCCAAATTTTGGAGAGGAAACCTGCCGTTTCATTGGGAAGAACAGGAAAGAAGGTTAAAGAGATCTAGTTCAGTCAGGAAGGATACTTTTAAGATTATGAAAACAAGATCCCCATAGTTCATCCTGTAGAGAGTGTAGAGAGTGTTCTGACCTAAGCACCGGGAGGATTTACACTGGACCTCTTTCTAGACACAGGAGCCAGAAAGCCATCTGTAATAAGAACTGGCTACAAGACGAAAAGAGAGATGGCTCCAAGTTCCAGGTGCCTCTCCTAAATCATGTGGTAGGAAATGCAGCTGTGTTCACATCTGGGACAGGAAACATGGCTTACTCTTTAGGTGGCGTCTGAGCTGAGCCAGGTTTAATTTGAGCCCGCCTTGGTTTTAGCTTTAGAAAGTAAGGTGAGCTGGAGAGATGTGGAATACGTGGTGTGTGGCTAGAAACCACAACACTTAGGAAGATGATTCCCTGCTTGCTCACTTACTCACGGGGCTGCTTCCCCCTCTCCCCTGCTGCCAAAGACCTTTCAGGAAAAGCTGGTAATGGATGAGTGTGTAAGGAATAATGAAATAGCTGAGCCGTCTTTTCCTTTTGGGAGAAAGGCCAACATCCTCAGTAAGACTTCTATCCATCACAAAACCTATCTTCCTTCATGCCACTCGCTCCATCTCTGACCACACTGGCCTCTTTCAGTTCCTCAAGTCAGCATGTTCCACCGTCTGAGATGTCTAAGCTCTTGCTCATTCCTCAGAGCTCAGTAGGGTATCACTTCCTCAGGAATGCCTGCCTGACCCTTCTGTCTAGGTCAAGATCCTTTGTCCTAAATCTTTTAGGACAACACCCGCCCTTTTGCTCTGAAAAGCCCTGCACACCTCCCTTATTAGAAAAGAAAATCCCCAGTCCCTAGGTCCTTTGTCACTGCCCAGTCAACATCCAGAGTGCACAAACGTTTAGCAGGCCTCCAGACGAGCTTTGTTAATAAGGTAATAATATGTATTTTAAGAGATACTTTCTTCCTCAAAAGTAAGGTAACCCCCAATTTTCAAACAGAGAAATTAGAGGTTAAATTACCTAATTGGGTAAACCAAGTATATGTTTTAGTCATTAATCCAAATTAGGTCCTTATAAGAAAGATATATAGGAACAAAAACAAGCTGTCCTTACACATGCTTATTTTACTTGGAGAAAGCTAAATAAACCACAGAGCTTGGTCTGCAGATACTAGGAGGGTTTATGTTTCAGACTGAACTACAACAAGCCTGGCACGGAAACGATGACAGACAGCATAGCAAAGACTGGCGAGCCATGCATCAAAGAACCCTGCCTTTTGGGCACAACTCAGGCACATTGCCAACCCCTTCTCGGAAGCATAGCCTTCGTCCCAGACTATGGAATCTGAGCAAAAGGAACACATTACTCATCCAGGTTGACAATCGGCAACAGCACCAGGTCTTCTCAAGACCCTGGCCACCCTCTTTCCTGAATCTGCAGCATGGATCTTAGGGCTCTCGGGAAATGGTGGAGCTAGCAGATAAGTGGGGTCGGGTGCCTGAACCCACAAGAGGAAGGCACCCAGGGGTCATGACTGAAAGAAGCAAAATGAACTATTTATTGTGTTAAAGCACCAAATTTTTTTTTTAAAAAAATTAATGATGATATAATATCATAAACACATATACATATAAATACAGGTCTGTGGAATACATTCCCTTTTCACTGTTACGTGGTAAATTTTAAAAGGTAAAATTCAGACCACCATGTTTTGCAGCAAGAGCATTTACCTGTTGAGGCATCTTGCTGGCCCCATGACTTTTTCTTTTTCTCTCTTTCTTTCTCTGTTTGTTCCTTCCTTCCTTCCTTCCTTCCTTCCTTCCTTCCTTCCTTCCTTCCTTCCTCCCTCCCTCCCTCCCTCCCTTCCCTTTTCTTAGTTAATTTAAATCAATATTACTGTGTTTATATGTACACATACAAACCAACCAACCAAATAAATAAAAAACCAAAATAACAACAACAATAAAAACCAACCAAATAAATAAAAAACCAAAATAACAACAACAATAAAAACCAACCAAATAAATAAAAACCAATATCAAATACAACAATAAAACGGAAGAAAGGAAGGGAGGGAGGTAGGAGGGAGAGAAGAAGAATGTCTCTCCTGTTCTGCAAAGGAGCGTGTACTTTGTTACTTTATCATACAGGACAAGAGGAAAATCCCTAATGGGTAAAGGAATGTGAGTTCCTTGAAGGCTCCATCTG